>CM070689.1:20356216-20645913 GCA_036346265.1 Melocanna baccifera
AGTATGACCACCATGTCAGATAGCCTCAGCTCCATCAGTGGAAATGTCTCCTCTCTCAATGATCACTACTCTTCTCTGTCCGGCGATGTGTCCACTCTCACTTCGGCTATCTCCTCCCTTGGCGACCGGATGACAGCGCTTGAGACTACCGTTGCCCCACAACACTATGTGCGCCGCACCCATCGTCGTCCAGATACTTCTTCTCAAGCCCAAGACCAACCCCCTCAGGAGTATGCTTTTTGGTCCTTGATGCCAAAGGGGGAGAAGAAGAAGAAGAAGAAGTGAAGAAGAAGAAGGAGAAAAAAAAGTTATTTTGAGCTTAGCTTTCTCTATATTTATGTAAAAGACTATGTGGTGTAATAACACTATGGATGTTTAGGTCTTGAAACAATATGCTCATGCTCATGTCTTTTATGTTATTGCCTTTATGAAATTTCAAGTGTTGTTACTTGCATATCTTTATCTCTTGAAATTCATAAATGCTCCAAATACAATTACTGCTCACTTGTGCGAATTTAATTCTCTCATTTATGCACACATTTAGGGGGAGTATGTTAATTCAACTTTTGAATGAAATTGAATCATCTATACCGTGAAATAAATGAAAGATTCAATTCTTGTCTCAAAAGTCACAAGTTAGAGTATGCAACTTGTTCTTATGCAAGTAGTATATTCAAACCCTCCTTCTCTTACATTTTAAAAAGGGTGTTGTCATCAATTACCAAAAAGGGGGAGATTGAAAGTATCTAGGCCCCTAAGATTAGGGTTTTGGTAATTAATGACGAATTATGGACATGGGACTAATGTGTGTGCTAAGATTGTATAGATAAAGTCTCATGTGTGCAAGGTAAAGAACAAGCTGTAAGGATTATCGACGCCAAAAATTCAAAGATGAGGTACATAAGTCTTTAGGTCTATTTTAAATTTAACCGGTCTTAGGAGTAAAGGTGGAAGACCGGATTATAGGTTAGATGCCGTACTATTAAGAGGGATTTTTGAAAATAACTTGATAGTATGTTTTATGCACATTGGATCAATCTAGGAACATCCATGAATTTGAAATCAGTTTGAAAAACTCACTGGGCTGTCTCAGAAACATCGGTAGTACCGCACCCACAAACGGTATTACCGCAGTGCGGTAATACCGGCATATACACAGCGGTATTACCGCTAGGCGGTAATACCGGAATATGTGCGGTATGAAAATTCCAGAGAGCACCCCTGTGAGGACTTCAACTCTCTGGAATCGGTAATACCGAAAATTGAACGGCGGAACTACCGCAGTGCGGTAGTACCGCATGGCACTACGGTATTACCGTTTTTTGGAATATTTTTTCCAGAAAGCCTCCAAGTCAAGACTTAGCCGGCTAGAAATCGGTATTACCGGTATTAGCACGGCGGAACTACCGCAGTGCGGTAATACCGCACTTACAACGGCGGTAATATCGCACAAAATTCTAACGGCTAGTTCTTTTCATTTGACATAGCCGTTACTGTGTGCTACAGTAAAGTGCGGTAATACCACACTTTGTATAGCAGTAATTCCGATTTTCCTGATTTTTCAGCATTAATTTTTAACAACGGCTTGTTTTGGTTGGTGAGGGTATAAATACCTCCCCCCACCTGCACTTGGGCTGCTAGCTGAAGTTTTATTGAACTCATTTAAGTCCTAGAGCATTCACTCCACCCTCATTTCTCTTGAGCATTCATTTTGAGTTGGTGGAGCATTTTTGAGTGCATTCATTTCTAGTTTGATTCAATTGCACTCAAGCGTCGTCAAGTGAATTCTTTGGTCCATTCTCTTGGTGCTTGCTGGCACCTAGACGGCGGGAAGGTCAATTGCCGGTGACTTCTTCAAAGAAGATTGTGAAGAAGTCTGTGCCGAATTGTGAGTGGTTGGAGCTCACCATCTCCGGAGCAGAGGAAGAGCTACCAATAGTGATCGAGGTGTTTCGGCTTAATTCGTGGAGCCGATCCGATTAGTTTGGGCTAACCTCAACGTGGATTAGTGGAAACCGGCAAGTTTCCGATACCACGGTAAAAATATCGAGAGTCACATTGTGTTTGCTTCTTGTTTATTATAGTAATTGCTCTTGCTCTCTATTGCTTATTATTAATTACTTAGAATTGCTAATATTGTGTAGGATTGTTGTTTACTCAATCTATTGCTTAGCGATCATCTAGTCATTAATTGTTAAATTTAGTTAAGAATTTTAAAACCTCCTATTCACCCCCCTGTAGTCGGTTATCCTTGATCCTACAGTGGTTGAAGGGCAAGAAAAGAAAGTATGTCGATTGATTAAATCTCTGTATGGCCTAAAGCAAGCTCCCAAGCAATGACGCGAGAAATTCGATAGTACTTTGACATCGGTCGGTTTTTGTGTTAACGAAGCCGATAAATGTGTCTATTATCATTTTCATGGGAGTGAAGGTGTCATTCATTGTCTATATGTAGATGACATATTGTTTTTTGGGACCAACATGGATGTAATCAATAAAACTAAGTCTTTTCTCTCTCAGAACTTTGATATGAAAGATCTGGGTGAAGCTGATGTTATTTTGAACATCAAGCTTATAAAGGGTGAAAATGAGATTACTCTGTCACAATCCCATTACGTGGACAAAGTCCTATCCAGGTTTGGATTCATGGATTGTAAGCCAGCAACAATACCCTATGATCCAAATGCTAAGCTCCACAAAAACACAGGACATGGAAAAGATCAATTAAGGTATTCACAAATTATTGGATCCTTGATATATCTAACTAGTGCAACGAGGCCAGATATCTCTTATGCTATGAGCAGATTGAGTCGTTATACATCTAATCCAGGAGATAATCATTGGATAGCACTAGAGAGAGTACTTAGATACCTAAAAGGAATCTCTAATTTGGGAATACACTATTGTGGTCATCCTGCAGTCTTGGAAGGATTCAATGATTCTAACTGGATCAGCGACTCAGATGATATGAAGGCTACGAGTGGCTACGTGTTCACTCTAGCAGGTGGGGCCGTTTCGTGGAAGTCTTCCAAACAGACTATCCTTACACGGTCCACCATGGAGGCTGAGCTAGTAGCTCTTGACTCAGCGGCTGTAGAGGCAGAATGGATTAGAGAACTCCTTTCTGACCTACCGATTCTGGAAAAGTCAATTCTAGCTATATTAACCTACTGCGATAACCAAACCGTTCTGGTTAAGGCGAAGAGTAGGAAGGACAATATGAAGCCCTCAAAACATATAAAGCGACGATTTAAGTCAGTCAGGCATGCTAGATAGACGGGTGTTATTTCTATAGAATACATCCAGTCTGAAAGGAACCTAGCAGATCCTTTCACTAAAGGATTAGTGCGGAAGGTCATCCTTGCAGCGTCACAGGGAATGGGGCTTATACCCGTGTAAAGGCTCACATTGGTGGTAACCTACCCTAGGAGATCGGAGATCCCGTGAACTAGGCTCTAGGACAACAAACTGTGTGGGATTAGAGAGCACATCTAAAGGGTCCCATTAGCTACAGTGCTCTGTCTGTATGGAAGGTTGAGCATTAGCTCTTAATGAATTCGATGTCTATATGACTTTGGAAATCGTCCTACAGGATTCCCTGGAGAATTCACCTACGTGAGTACGATCGTGAGGTCGCGATCAAAGAAAGTTAGGGTTATACTTTCTTAATGTACTCATGAGCTAGATATGGGGACATGACCGTAACGTCCCAACCTGAGAGGGAAAAGGGCAAGCCGCCCTGTACAGAGTGCGACTTGGGCGAAAACTCTCACACCAAGGCATTGGATCAAGGGTAGTCCTCCTTTGTCTATGCAGAGTCGTAGTCTTTATTACTAGACTTTGGGTTCAAACCCGAAAGGTACCCATCGTCGAACAATTGTATATTGAACAAGACTTTGAGCATCAGTTATCAATTGGTAAATTGGTGGGGACTGTTGTATTTGCCAGAAGGGCAAAATGGGGATTTCCCATTTGATAAGAGAGAGAAAGGATGGGGCCCACCCGTCGGTGGGCCAATTTGAGGATAAGGAGTGAGGAGGAGCTCTCTCCTCCTCATTTCTTTCGGTTGGCACGGGCTAGGCCGAGTGCCCAATGGAGATGGCGGCGGCGGCTCGCACGGTGGCGGCTGCAGCGCACCCGGCGGTGGCGGCGGAGGGGCACCTGGCGGTGGGTGACCCGGTTCCCCTACGCACCCTCTCTCCCGCGTGGCCCAGTCCTCTCCCATGAGCTCTCCCCATGCGCCCGTGAGACTTGGTCCTCGATCCGATTTTTTCGGGCACGACTTGGCTCGGTCTTCGCATGCGGGGCGAAGGCGATGGAGGTGGATGGCGTTAGTGGCAGGCGGGGGCTTCGGCCCAGCCGGTGTAGGCCACTGCGCAACCCCTCCTCTCTTCGCCTATAAGAAGAGGACTCCTCTTCTTCCTTGGGAGATCCGAAACCTGTGAGCTTTCTACTTCCTCTCTTCTCTTATTGCCTGTGGTGACTTTGGTTGTGGTGTGTGGCTTCGGTTCCCGACGCCGATTTGCGATCCCCTGGTGCTCATCGGCGAGGTGCTTGGCCGGCTCCTGCCCTGCGCTTGTGCAGCATTCTCCCTGTACCTCGACATTGCTGGTTCGTGCAAGGCAAAGGTGGGCTTTGTATCTCCGTGCCTACTGCTCTCTCTCACGGTGGTGTGAGGGCAATAGGTTTTCTGGGACAGTGCTATTTAGCACGCCTAGTCCTATGATCTTCTGGTGATTTCGAATATCACCTGTTTGTGAGTTTTCGGTTCAACTCTTGCAATTTACAGTTTGAAATATATCTGAGAAATTGCAATGAACAGTGGGCTTAATGTTGCTCTGTGATGATAAATAATCATACGGTGAGATTGGTTCATTTAGTCTTTGAGCTCTATTTTGTGTAAATTATGTCATTGTTATTAACTTGAACTTAGCAAGTTGTTGCTCAGTCATATATATATGTTCATAGTTTTTGGACTGTGCAGTCTTTAGATCCTACTAAATTGTTACATATCAAATTAAGCTACTGTGCCGTTGGCAACTAGATTCATGTGCTTTGGTAACTTTAATTCTTTGGACTGTTATGCTGTTGTCGGAATTGCAATTCTATTGTTGTTAGACATATATATATATATATATATATATATATATATATATATATATATTTGAACAATAGGAGGCTGCAGAATTTAAGTGTAGAGCTCAAAGGCTGAATTTTATTTGGCATAATCAATCTATGAAGAGTATATGATTCATTAGTAGCGGGACGGCCAAGAAATATTCTTGTGTAACCCTACAATCTGATAGCACAAATAATCAATTAAAACTTGAGCTTGTTGCTAGTCTTAATTGATATATGTTTTTTACATTGTCATACATGTTCACGATTAGAAGTTTAATGCCTTCTTTATTGAATATATGTTATGCTTTGAATGACATGTTCAAATCATATTGTTTCATACCTGCTATGTCATTTATATTGATGTCATTCTTGTGTATGGATAATTATATTGGAATTATATTTATACTAGTAAGATGCCCGTACGTTGCAACGGAAAATAATAATATTTTACCGTGATAAGTTGAAAATAGATTGTCCAATAATATTTTTTCTCTATTTTTAGCACTCCGGTTGTGTGCGTATGGTGCATGACAGGGACCAACAAGTCTTGTCCCCAGCTTCAGTTCTGCTGCTATCATAGAAAGGGTCTCTCGATGCTTTAGGATAGCAAAAACATCAAATGTGCATGCTACATTTCTATGTGCCAACTAACACCAATTTGTGTCACATATCAGGAAACAGAAGCTGAATTGTAATTGTTCTATTAGATCAATGATTTTCATTGTGGGGATCTTTGTTATTTTAGATACCAACTCTTGATTTTCATTGTTCTATACAAACAGATAAACACCCAAAAACAGCCAGTTGAAATGATTCAGAAGGCAAATGCTTAACACTACAAATTATTCATATAGGTAAAACGTCTCAACAACCTATTCAACCATGCTTTTCAGTCTTTTAATTAATTTCTAAACAAACAAAGAAAGAAAGAAGACACATCAACAGATGAAAATTAAGGTGTGCCGTGCGCTGTGAACGGTACAAGGAGACAGATAATTACTCGAGGGAATGGGCAGCACATTTGTAGTGTAGACTTGCAGTCTTAGTCCACAACAGTCAAAAGATTTTGTAACCAAGCTATACAGTAAAGGTAAAATTACTTTACAAACTGCAATAGTAGAAAAAGAGTGAAATGCACCAAAGGTAGTCAGACTTGAATATAATCTCAATTGATACATGGATCATGGCGCTATTTATATGCGCATACTAAGAAGAAACTTCATGCTTTACTAACTGTACGCACCTTTAAATGGTTGATTGTTCACAGTAGCGGTACATTATCCCTTGCTGACTCTTTAGCTGGCAATAGCAGTAGTATTATTTTCAGTTTCACCACATGAGAAAGAGCGCGATAGCAAATTAATGGAACCAGTTTGCTTTAATTTAACTTTGTTGGTGAACCAGTTTTTTTGTTGAAAGAAATAAATCCATCTGGATGAAACAATGTGATAAAAATAAAGTGGTTGGATTCTGTTAGTATTTGAAAAGAAGATTCGAATCTTGGTTTTCTCATTACTAATATTAAGAGTACCATCTATTATGAAAGCATAATCACTGGCCAAATAATCCTAAATATCATCTCAAGAAAGTTATAAACCCAAACTCTAACCTCTAAACATCCTATCTAGACTGAGATCACCGACTATACCATTAGTAAATGGCCAATAACCAATCTGATTTAGAACTCTAGAAATGCCCATTAATAAGTACTGTGTATGGAATGGAAATCTGATTGACACAATCATCAGGGACAATATTTTTCAAAACATAAGAGATATTAACAACAGATGATGGAAAACCCCAATTACAACATGGTCTCTAGTGTGCTGTGATCTGATCTTTTACCTTAGTCAATGGCTGAGACTGTGCTCCCCTATCTGGGTCCTCGTGACTCTCCACATAAGCTGTACAGAAATCACAATAATCCAAACCATTATTATTTCCCCAATCAATGTTGCTCCAACCAGACTAAACTACCTATTCATGCGGACAACAAAACGTGGACATGACTTATACGCATACCAACATTCACATCAACCACTAACAGCCTCTGATTCATCCAAGGAGACGAAGGTGGCTACAAAAAATATCTTCCATAAATCAAACCCAGCTAACATAATTCATATTGACTTCCCTAAAAGGTTAATTGGATTGGAGGGCACAGGCACACAGCCCAGTCAAACTTTTTCACAACTTTTTGCTAACAAGTTGTTAGTGACAAAATTATAAAGTTAGAAGATGTTCTCACTGACATGTTCTATTGGCCCTTGAGGCATTCACAAAATTGCAGTTAATCATTTACCACAGGTGGTGACAATTAAACAATCCTTGAGAAGCTTCTCTAGTAAGGAAATATCTTCTAATTCATTTCCAACGAACTATAATATTTAAGATGAGTTGTTCAATAGTGTTGTAAACATTTGTTCTCAGATTCATCAATCAACAGGGAAATTATTAAGGACTAAGGCAAAAGTGCAAGTAAAAGCTCAAGACACCAATATGATATTGGCATTTCCTTGAGATGCTAGGGTCATCGAGAGGACCATAAAATTGAATATGCTAGAAAATTAAGTGGATTGCATTATTTGCTTGCATCCGCAATGGTTCAACACCTTTCACCGATGGGGTCTTGGCAATAGCAGTGCGATGGCGACACATAAACAAAAGGCAACAATTGCATTCTTACCTCTTGTACTCGGTGGCGCTTATATTTCGATTTCCGGTAGCCACTCTTTGTCGACATTGGAGGCAAGCCCCGGTGAACTTCCATCGACCATTGTGAGACTGAGCGTGTGGCCGAGTGACTCCTCCAAGTATGACCAAGTGAATACCAGGCAAAGACATCCGAAGAGCCGATCCCAAGCGCATACGTGCTTGAGGCCCTTTGGTAACGAGCAACTTCAGCCCGAATTTGTCTTGCATTTCTCATAGTTGAATTCAGCGGTGTTGCCGTAGAGACATTTTCCGTGTGCATTGGCCCAATAAATTCTAAAATGAAACGAATGAATTAGTCAAAATTTTGGAGAATTCCTTTCAACAAGAGTAGCATTTTGTAACACAAGTATGATTGTATGAAGCCAATGTAGACATATATAAATGCGATAAACTACATATCATACTCCTTAAAGTTTAAAATATGAATTCTATAGCTGAAGTGTGCATTTCACACATAAAAAACAAGATTGGATCAACACCTTTTTTACTTTTTACTTTTAGTAGTTACTGAAAACAGAGACCCGTTTTCTCATCAACACAAAAACGTTCTCAAGCAGAGGTTAGAGGTTAATGGCATGTGCTATTCCTCCCACTACAAAATTTAGACCACAGGCAAGCTTTATCTATAAGGTCATTACAGCAAGCAAATAACCCTTGCACTCCAAAATGATCCAATGCTGACCCAAAACCAGAATGCCTCACATCCAAACCGACACTAATGTTCCCTTAGTCGCAAATCTCCTCAAGAAGAAGTCGTGCACGATTCACTCGCCTCGAAGATGATTGCATCAACACGAGGAACCACACAAGGCGAGGAGGGGGAGGCAGAGAGACGCGGCACCTTGGGACCAAGGGAGCGGAAGGCGTGGAAGGGGGCGAATCGGGAGGGGGTAAGGAAGCGACCCGTCGACCGCGCGGGTGGCGGGAGAAGGTGGCCGCCGCCGCCGCAGGAGCTGGATCCAACCCTAGGAGGAGCCGGAGCGCTCCTCGGGAGGCGAGGGGCCGTCAAGGTGGAGGCCTGGTCCTTGCCCCGGCGGAGCAGCGCCGCGGCCACCCTGCTCCCCATCATGGCCACGGTGTCGTGCCGGCCCGCGGAGGAAGAAGCCGATGAAGAGCTCGTCGGGCTTTAGAACATATCATTAGAGATGATAGAACAGATCACAGCATGAAGAAATGATTGGCAGAAATATTTAGTAAAGAACAAGAGCGGCCTCCTCCTCGGCGATGCGGTGGTTCTCGGCTTTGCAGGCGGTGGCCTCGCCGTGCTTCTTGGCGTCCTCCTCCCGCGGCACACGGTGCGGGGTGGGAGGGAGGGGAGGAGGCGGCGGCCGACGGGCGAAGGCGGGCTGGCTGGATCCAAGGATGGTGACCGGAGGCGCATAGGGCGGGCGCCGATTGGAGGTAGGAAGGCACCCATGGAGGAGGAGGTAGAGGCGGCGCGGGCTGGGAGGAGGCGGTTCGGGGAGGAGGATGCGGCGGAGCGGGGGGGCGGAGGTGGTGAGGGCGGAGGTAGGGCAGCGACGCGGGGTGGGGGGAGGAGGCGGCGGCGCGGGGAGAGCGAGGGGGAGGGGGGAGGGCGTGGGGAGCGAGGGGGAGGGCGTGGGGAGGCGGGGGGAGCGAGGGGGCGGGCGTGGGGGGTGTAGGGAGCGAGGGGGAGGGCGTGGGGAGCGACGGGGATGGTTCGATCAAATCAAATGGCTAAAAACAAAAAGAGGAGACTTCGGCAACCACCAACTTCTTCTTTTAAAGTAGTAAAGATATATGCTTATACCGCAATTATTACAATAGATACTATTCCCTTCTCTCTCAATGGAAAAGCAAAATCATGGTACACTCTCAATATTGATACAATCTAAGGTAACTAGTCTAAGCTTATGAAAGAATTCTGCATGCAATTTTTCCCATTACCTAGAATCTAGCAACTTAGGCATGATATTTTATGTTTTACTCAACTGCCTAATAAAAACCATAAGCAATCATGGACGAGATATCATGAGTTGCTAACTACCGGTCTAGATTTGTGAATGCATAACCATGTTATTACGTAAACATTATATATGTCTCTGTTTAAGGATACTCTGTTCAAATTTTCACTTGAAAACGGAATGCAAAATACAATGCGGGGTCGCTAGCTGAGGCAACTCATTTAGCACATCCCATACCGGAGAATAGCCCTACGTTTTTCTTGGTTTTTCAGCCTTGTAGCTTTAACCTAAACGTTTACTTTTTTTCTAATTTTTTTTCTACCTCTTAATCAATTTAGCAGGCTGCCCTCCTGCCCATCTTTTTTTTTAAAAAAATGTTGTGCAGAGAATAAAATACATTGCATGCTATGTCATGGATATATATCGTTTTGGGATGTGTGCAGTCAAACTTTTGAAACTTTAATAATAGATATATTTTTAAATATTTAGATTGGTTATATAAAAATTATATAAATATATTTGTCTCAAAAAGTACATTCAAAATAATATAATTTTGTTGATTTTATAAATATATTATAATATAAATTAGTGGTTAAAGTTATATTTTAGGATTATGTCAATATTCAAAACGATATATATTTTTGATTGGAGGTAGTATATACATAGCTTAAAAATAAAACAGACTTCACATGAAACTTAAAAGACACACGAATTAAATTGAACTACAATTCCATTTTCCTGGAGATTTCATGATAGTCCAAAAGTCAATAAACCCATAGAACTTACATATAGACTTATAAACAAAACTGCAACTATTGCTCACCAAATATCAAAGCCTATCTAAATTCGGTACCTTACATGATTACATCATGCATCCACCGCTTATCGACAAAGAACAAAGCAACAGCATAGCTTTCAAGCAAAAAGCATCCAAAACAAGCACATTCCCAGCGTACCAAACAAGACAAACCAACCGGGTCCGCTACCACCTCGCCACGTGTCGAACAAGCCGCGTTGAGCCCCCCGAACCTCACGGCACGGAAGATCCCGCTCGGCCCGTGAAAAAGCGCACGATGTTAGTAGTTGGTAGACCAAACCCCGTACGCCCTACCACTGACACTCGGCCCCCACTGGACTTCGACCTTGACTTTTGCGGTGGACGTAGCACGCCTCCCAATCCCCGTAGGAAGCCAAGTCGTCGTCGTCGCGCGACAAAAAAGGCGGCGTCACGTGGGTCGCAGTACCATGGTTCTGCTGGAAGGTGGGCCCGGAGGAAACCCCCATCGCGCACACAATGCTGTGGGCCCCACGTGGCAGTGGCGGCGGCACACGACTAAGCCTTTCGGGTGCTCGGCTTCCGCCCCCTAAATCGCTACGCGCACACAACCTTTCCCCTTTAGGCTTGGCCGTCGTCCTCACACTTTCCTCCTCCCGTGGTTTCCGTCCGCCCGCCCGCCGCCATTGGCCATCGCCATGGACGCCGCCGGGTTCGTGCACCTCGCCTCTCCCTATCGAGCAATTATGTGGCGATTTTGTGTTTGCCCTTTTTCTGGCTATTTTGGCAATTTTTTATGGGTTTCTTGATCTTGTCGCAGGTACCTGCACATGCAGGGCGGAGCGTCTTCCTCGTCGTCATCCTGCCGCGCAGCCGATACCGCCGTGTGGGACGCCGTGCAACAGCAGAAGCGCCAGCGCTGCCAGGTACCCGTCGTGTCCTTGGCGTGCGCGAAAGTTCCGTTCTTTATGTGCGAAACTTTCGTTCTTTCGGTTGGATTCGGTGTTATCTAAGCGATTTTTGTGTAATCCCGTGCGCGATCGTTGTGTTTGGTTGAATTCCCAGGGTATCGATGCGAAGCATGGTATGAGGGTTCTCTCTCTTTGTTCTTTCCACTTTGGAAAGATTCTTTCGTTGTGAGAATTTGAATAAATTAGGGGAGTTTTGTTTGGTTTTTAGGTTTGGTTTGGGTGGAATTGGTGGTTTCTGGGGTGCTGTGGTTTTGATTTTGAGATGGAAGCATCATCATGGTAGTAGGGTTTTGGGTTTTGGGGGCACTTTAGTTTTGGATCCGGGTTTCTTGAGGTTGATTGTGCTAGAATTTGGTTTTATTCATGTTGATTGTGCTAGAATTGAGTTCTCTTTAGGTTGATTGTGCCAGAATTAGGGTTTCTTGAGGTTGATTGTGCTAGAATTTGGGTTTCTTTTAGGTTGTTCTGGGCACCTAGCTCATACGTTGATTAGGATTTGCACTCAAATTTGTTTAGTTGACTTGATTTGGAATGCCTGATACTGCCTTCATGTGGAACCCTGGTGGCATTTGCCTTCGATTGATTTGATGGAAAATTCTTTGTGCCGTGTGAGGTTTGTTATGTAGCATACGTTTAATCTTCGAGTGTAATGAGGTTCCATGCAGTGTTTGCGGAAGTCCGTGTAAGGTTTGATTTGGTAGATATTGAGACATAATATGTTGTTTGCAATGAGGAAGTTTTGATCTTTCTGCGGCTTATGGAATCAAGAATGAGTAAATTTACATAGAGGGAGGTTATGATATATAAAAATTTGAAGGAAGATGTTCTTACATTACATGTTTATCTACGGTGTATGTTGTGGAAATTACAGGCTCTACAGGCTATCGCTAATGCAGTGAATCTCGAAACCGTGGTTTTGGTATGTGGAGCCTATGTAGCGAATCTTGCTACTTGAGCAGCTGATGATTGAATATCTAAATCGTAGATCATTGTTAACATTTGTTAGTTCTTTAGCTTTGGGAAATTGGCTGCAATATATCCATAACTCTATCGTTACGAAAAATCTCTCAGATTTAGGCTTGACTATCAGAAAAGATAAAAATGATTTGGCCTTGTTGCTACGTATTGGGAACTAGGCTATGTTAAGGAATGCTGGTAGTCAAACTCAACAGTATATTGACCAACCTACCCTTGATAAAGTAGACAGAAAAAGAATTGTGATGCTCCAGTGGCAAGCAGGTGGGAGTTCGAGCCATGGTATCCAGAACTTGTTAGTAGAGCATGCAAGAGTGTGTGAGCTACAGTTAGCATGTTAAGGGTCTATTGTGGGGTGAGTTAGCAAGAGGAATGTGGCAGGCCACAAAGAGCCATGCTGAATTTGCAGGAAAAATGCCTTTAAAATTGGGATACAGTGGTGCGGTACTGCTGTTCTGAAAATGAAAAAGTTATGTAGTATCACGGACGCAAGTTTCCTTTCAGCTTTTGTACTATCCCAGTCATACTCAAAATAACTGGGCACACTCCTCCTGCGCTTAGAGACCACAGTAGCCCACACACTGCTGCAGCATTTACCAACATTATTAATTATTATTATATTTGCCCATGCTAATACTTTTTTCCTGTTTAGTTATTAGTTATTAGGTATGGACATAATATACATTTTTTAAGCTTGATGTAGATGAGGTGAAGCGGATGTGTTTAGTTGCTTTCTTACCTTTTTTTTGCACTCCAGGGAGAGGATAGTACTAAATTGTTGTGTGCTGATGCTAAAATTTTTGCACCTGTATATTCAGGCCCTACTCCAAATGGCTTCAGCTTCTGGCTCTTTTTGGCTTTCGGCTTATTTAAGCTAGAGCCATTTAGAACGCGTCGGCTTCTAATTTTGGTTTATTTTAGTTTATTTTCTTTTTTTCCTCTTATTCCTTTGCATTGCCCGTAACGATATAACGATTTTTTTTCATTTTTTTCTTAATTTTTAAAATTTTTTAATTGAATGACTCAGAAAAAGCTAACAGCTACTACAGTACAATTTCATCCAAAAGCCAATAGCCAAAGCTTAAACTCTTTGGAGCGGGCCCTTATTGGGTGAAGATGCAATGTACTGATTTCCTTTGGGGCCTGCTTGGGAGGATACAGCATTCTTGCTAATCTGGCTTCTATGAGAATCTGCTAGAGAGGAGCTTCAGCTTCTAAGAATCCTAGAAGCTGCATCCTTTTCAGGAGAGCTTAAGCTTCCAGTGGCTTTAACTTGAAGCTTTAAGCCCTCTCAGACAGGGCCATTATAATTTGTCATGCAATTATTTGTTGTTTTGTGGATATATAATAATTAGCTTTTAGTTTACTAGATGCATGTGCTAACTTGCTTTTATTTTTTTTCTAAATAAAACTTCAATGAATCCTACAAGTGAATTTTCTGTTTCAGACATCATTGACTCAATTTGGACCAACTAAGATGACTAATTTAATTTTAGGAAATATTATAGTGTCGAATTTCAAATCTTATTATATTATATAAATTCAATTCACAGGATGCCTAACCCCCAGTTTTACATGGTAATTTCTATCTGTAATAGACATTAGACAGGTTCTTCTTCCCCATCACGGCTTTTTTCCAACTAGACTATAGTGCCAGAATGTTTGTTCTTTGGGATTGGTTGTAATGTTTTTGTTAAGTCTTTTCACGAAAAGATCTTGAGGAGATTTTATTGGAAAAACATTATGGATTATAATTTTTTTGTCCTGCACTCCTGTACAATGTAGGCCATAAAATCACGAACACTCTTGTCAAATATAAAATGTACTGATGCAAAACCCTTTTGCAATTGTACTTGTTTTTCAGTTGTTGGGAAACATATAAATTATTTTTACAGGCTATAATAGAGGACGGTGGCTGATTGAAGCTTGTCTATACCCAATGTTACTGCAGACCAAATTCCACAAAGTTGTTGGTTGTGCTGTTGTGAGACATATATTAAAGTTTAATTTTTTGTGCTTTGTTCAAAGCATTTGGCAGCTTCTGAGTTAATTCTTAGAGCTTTCTTTCTCTGTTCTGTATGAAGTGCCGAATCTGTATCCTGGGTGTTTTTAACAGCTGCACACACAGAGAGAGGTAAATAATATTCATGTTTTTTGTCTATCATATCACATGCCTCATTATGTGCAGCTCCCTGAGAAGGGACAACTATCAGCATTCTAAAAATTTAAAAACGAGTCTATACATATGGAATATGGAGTGTTTGGTTTGGACCACCTCATCCTTGGATAGATTGGTGATCCCATCCCTCATTTTGTACTAGCCTTATACTTACGAACAATGAGGTTGTGATGGACCAACCCACTCCATTCCTCAGACCAAACAAGTGGGTTAGGTGTGGAGATAGAATCGGACGGTCCATTCACCGTCCGGTCCCTCAAACCAAACACCCTGTTAGTTGACAAGAATCACTTTTAAAATTTGAACAGGTTGCCTTTCCAGCATCGTACTTCATATTTTTTGTGTTTTATGCTCAGGCTATTTACTTAGTGCTTATTAGTTGAAGCTCAAAATCCAGTCCCAAATGTTGGCAATGAAGAGCAATGGATCATGAAATGTGAGACTAAATTTGCAAAAGAATGTAATGGTGGACTCAAGTCCCATATTTACTGTGGAAAAGCTTGTATTTCTTTAATATATTTGGTTTTTTTCTTATAATGACATTGACAAATTTTACAGGGTTCATCATCCAATGATCAAGTTGGATCCAGTACAGAAAATAATGCCTTGGAAGCATTTGAACCTGAGCTACAGAATTTTGGCTCTGTTGAAAATGAGGAAGAAGATTACTATTTATATGATGAAGATGAAGTGTGCTATGATGATGGAGATGAAGGATCTGACTATGAATTTGACGACACTGACTTCAATCAACAGCTGGCTGATAAATTTGATGATTTGGATCTTCCTCCAGGTGTGGAGGCTAGTGTACCATGGTTGCAGAAAGTTGTAACTGATGATGGGCCTGGCGATTTTAAGTCAATGTCAGAAATAGAGGATGAAATTACTAAGAAATATAAGTCTTTTAAGCAGTTTGACACTGTTGAGGATTTCTCTGATCATCATTATGCTAATAATAAATCTGTTGGAAAGGTAAAATCTTGCGCATATTGCCTTTGTTTTATACCTTTGTCCATCGTATACTTACTTCTTTCTTTTAACTTTACTTCAGACAGGAAGAGAGTGGACAAAAAGAATTCAGCATGACTGGAAACTACTGGAGAAGGATTTACCAGGTCAGCTATCTGCATGAGCAATTGTTAAGAGGTGCTTAAATGCTCTCCCCAAAAGAGAAGCAAAAATTTTAAAGCACATTAAGGATCTTATTTGAGCCACCCACTTCTCCCCAACAGTGTTGCTTCAACATTTGTGCAATTTATTTTTTCGGAGAGCATAGAGAAGCACCTCTCACAATTGTTTCATCCTTGCTATAGATGTTGCATCAACTTTTGCATTGACTAACTCATTCCTCTGGCATTTTTGAAGATTGCTTTTAGTTTATCATATTTTTTTCTTAAAGAAAGCTCTTGTCAGTCTTGTGATGTGTAGCCCTATTGTAAATTCATCTTATTATTATTATTATTATTATTATTATTATTATTATTATTATTATTATTACCTACACACAGTTTTAGAATACCTGTGGCTCACTACTGAATCTCCAGGGTTACAACTACTAAATCTCAAAAATGCACAATTTGGTCCGTGTGTTGCTACGAATAAAAAATTATATGAGCCAGCACGTCAAGCTGATACTGCTAGGCCTGGCTTGTGCTATGCTCTTGGCTCCTCCGTAGTGCTTAGTCAAGCTACGCCTCGAGCTCTGCTGCTGAGCTTGGTTTACATCACCCTTGGATCTGCACACACACTCCATATCGGCATTATCATGTCACCCACAGCTAAATTGGACCATGCTGAGGCTGGTAGAGGTGGCCTTGCTCGACAGTGATGAACAGAATGACCTAGTGATAGTAACATCTATTGCAACCTTATTCGTTGGTGGCGACTAGGAAGCTTTTTTTGTTAGAGATTTTTTAGGGGTGGAAGAGCTCGATAGTGATGAACAGGATGACCTAGCGACAGTAACATCTATTGCAGCCTTATTCGTTGGTGGTGACTAGAAAGCTAGGAGAATAAGGAGGGGACGATGGAGACTATGGAAAAGAATTTGTGGGAGGGAAATGATAAGGTTGTTGGGATAAGGATTAAAATTTTTCAATAGTTAATTTGTTTGTTATGGGGTGATTTTTTTCTTAGAGATTTTGTAGGGGTGGAAGAGGGATGTGAGAGGGGAAGTGGGAGGGGGGTGGAGAATGCACCACTTAGTACTCACCACTCACCAACTCATTCTTTTAAGTAGTAGAGAATTGTAGATGAATCTGGAAATATACAATTGCATTGGTGTACTCTCTGTGGGTATGCTTCCAATTCTAGAAATTCATATCCTAACTACTGTTCTTTTGTGCAGGATCCATATATGTTCGTGTCTCAGAAAATCAAATGGACCTTCTCAGGGCTGTAATGATTGGGCCTCAGGGAACACCCTATCATGATGGACTTTTCTTCTTTGATGCTCAATTTCCTGCTAGTTATCCTGCAACTCCTCCAGTACGTAATCAAAATTTTGGTCAATTTGTATGTAATTTATTTTCATATATTGATTGAAACATCCGTGCTGATGCTTTTGCAGGTGGTGTACTATCATTCTGGAGGGCTTCGGCTTAATCCAAATTTATATGCTTGTGGAAAAGTCTGTCTTAGCCTCCTAGGCACCTGGGATGGTCAGGGTTGTGAGAGGTGGAACTCAGCTCACTCGACCATGCTACAAGTGCTAATCTCCATTCAAGCTCTAGTATTGAATGAGAAGCCATACTTCAATGAGCCAGGATATGAAACCTCTGCCGAAAGTGCTAATGGACAGAGAAGTGCCTTGGAGTATAATGATACCACATTTCAGCACTCATGTAGGACGATGTTATACTCGCTTCGTAGACCACCTCAGGTAACATATTGCTAATTCTTAAGCTCTTGCAGTTTCCCAACACACACATGCGTGGATTAACACAATTGTTCGTTCCATTTAGTGGTTTAACATGTCACAAGAAGATTCGTTCAAAACAGAACCTGCTGAATCATATGTGATTTTGTTGGAAGGAAATAGGGTGGAGGAAACATTATCAATTGTAACAACCTTAAACATATGTGAACCCTTATATATTCATGTGGCTAACTCTGTTGTCTAGTAGGATGGGATATAGCAGTATGGGCCCCAGCTCTCATTGTAAGAAATGGTATATCATCTTAATGGTGGTAGTAGGGTAATCATCATTTTCAGTTGGTGTTACGGCGTTGTGCACCGAGAACCTTGGATTGCAGAGTTTACATACAAAAAAATATAATAACCATTGTTGTCGGTTATTCCTTGTTTCAGCATTTTGAAGACCTCGTCGCCGGCCACTTCCGTGATTGTGGTCGTGCCATTTTGGCTGCATGTAAATACTACATGGATGGTCATAAGGTTGGGTCCGTAGTCCCTGACGAGGACGATCAAAGCAAGGAACAGGAAAGCACTCACGCGGAAGTATCCAGCAGCAGTAGCAGCAGTGCAGCGAAGTTACAGCTGCGCGCTGGTCGCCCTGCATCCTTCAGGACCAACATGGAGGTTCTATTTGAGGAGCTCTTGATGGAATTCAATGTGAAGGGTGCTGACACCAAGAGGTTCCGTGCTGAGAAGGTTAAGAAAGCCAGCCTGCTGCTGCCTGAAAGGGTCCAGCCGCAGCTACAGCAGCAGATTTCCTCTAATTCTGAGGTTCCATAAAGAAGTGAAAACCATAGAAGGATGTTGGTTTTGCTTGCCTAACTGTAGAAATGCTATGTAGATAGCTCTTTTTTTTCGCCCTTTACCGTACAGATCTGTTGAACTAAAAAATGGATGATGTTAGATGCTAACTGAAGTATCCACCCCTTATTGTGGTGTGGTCGTAAATGGACATCTACGTAAGTGGCGTGCTGGCTAGTTCCATATATACAGTTGTTTTTGCTCACGAGGGTTGTAGCTAGCGTACATTGATTTGGCTCTCTTTGCTTTGCAGCTTTCTTTCATATAGTGTCAAGCTAGACCTACCACTGCGTTGATTACTTCCGCTATTTAGAACAGTTGTTAGCTTCATACTGCCTAACTAGTAGATGATACACCAATATATATATAATTGAGTCCTTAAATGTAATTTGATCTTAAATTAACTGTTTTACGCGAAACATGGGTGGAGTGTAACTGTAAACCGTAGCCGTTGCGTATGTGTGGTTTATCCAGTCTAGGGTGCTATGAGGCCAAAACAACGATTAGTGGTCTAATCATTTTAATCTTCAACACCAATATTCACAAGACCTCCGGCAGTTAATCTTTTGACTCTGTCAGTTAACAGTGCTCTATTCCACAGCATGGTGATTCCCTTCGGATCAAAATCACGTTATCATTCTTTTACCGTAGGATTTCCGATTTTGTACAATGCCACATGCTCGAAAGTATGGACTTAAATCCAATATGTTTATGCATAATTTTGTTAAACAAATATTGTTTTCAGTAGTCAGCGTGACGTGAATCACCATAAAAATACAGATCGCATAGGAAAATGAATATTCTTAATAACCAGCAATAAAACAAATCACGCGTTAAGCATTCATAGATTGCACCACCAGCTCAGTTAGTCAGCTTACTGGTAGCGAGAAGTAAACTGCAATTTTCCGTTGAAGCATTCCTACTAGTACCTCAATTTTAGTTGCAGTATATGACACTGGATGCAGGTTAAGAAAAAATAAAGTGATCTTTATGAAATGTACATGCTCCAGTGGACAAATCAGCTTAAATTCTACTTTTTAAGCAACTGTACCCCATTTATCCTAATAGACGCAATAACTTGCAGAGGGAATGTTTCAATTAATAGACAGTTCGATAAGCAGGCACATGCAGAGTTGCTTTGCCTCAAATCGTTCACCCCAAAGCTGCATAGTTGGTTTTCTCATTATCTCATTTTTTTTTTTACCAAGCATCATACATTTCTCCTCCAAAACAAAGCATGTACAAAAATAGGTCACAAAATTTTTTGATCAATTGAGCATGGTTGATCAATGATGGCAATCCCGTACATTTGTCAGATCTCCAAACGGCCTTTGCTCCCGTATCTGAAGGATAACATATTTCTAACACTTGGATTAGCTAAATTAAAAAAACACTTGTATTAGCAAAGTTTTCCTTCCAGATGCTTGATGAGACATGAGTGGGAAAAAAAATCATTTAACCACCTATTTTTGGGAAGGTAGTATCACCATGACAGAGATGGAAAAACCGAGCATCGTGAAAAAAATATATTATCCAGTACTCTACATTTGGTTAGCTAGTACCATCAATTGAGGGATGCAAGAACCAACAGATAGATGATGGGAAAATCTTAAAATAAGATACTTATCCCAACTAGTTTTGATCGACATAATAATTAACCATGCCTGTGAAGCCAACTACTATACGATGCTAACAATGCTAGTTCCCCATATAGCTTTCCATGATTGAATGAAAAGCGAGCGAAGCGCTGTATCATCGAGAGTCCCAATCCTATAGCCTTGCTACCCTCCCATCCCTCTCTCTTTTCCACGCCAACCGCCCTCCTCATCTTCTTCTCCATCGTTAGACGTCATCCCAATGCTATAGCCTTGCTACCCTCCCATCCCAATAACTCTGCGCTTCTTATTACCATCCTCATCTGTCTCCCCCACCCACCCACCCCCACTGGCTCTCAGCGGCAATCTCATCATCTCGTCACGCTGCCATCTCCCTCTCCCCATGTCTCCCTCCGCCACCACCTCCTCGACCTCCCTCTACAACTAGAGGCACAGTGACCCATCGATAGAAGCGGCGCCACCGCCGTCAATGCGAGAGCGAGAGTGAGTGAGAGAATGAGAGCTAGGAGAGAGCGAGAGTGAGAAAAAGTCTTCAGAGGAGATATACTGTTCAAACGGTATACCATTTTCTAACATTTCTCGAATGAAAAGCATCTATACACGTAGAACCATACGGTTTATATGTACTAGAAACCATGTTATCTCCTTCGTGACAGTAAAATTCCTATCATTTCTTGAGTGACATAAAAATGATATCCTTGGTGCCAAAATTTGATATATGCCACTCTAAATTATGGCAATTAGAGATATGCATCCAGTTTTATGTAATTAGAAATATAGCACTGCAGTTTCATGTACCTTCAAGATAGGCCATTTTCTTCACTTTTCCTATTTCCTTTTCTTCTCTTATTTTCTCATCTATTCCCTGGTGAAGTACCCGTTTAGCTCCTCTTCTATTTGCATCGAACCCAATCCCCATCACCGACCGAACTATGTGAGGAGCTCAGGGGAGGCGCGGCAGGGCCTCGACGGCTGACCGGAGCGACGACGTGAACGGGGAAGATCGATGCGGCGGCCCACGGGCGCGGCGATGCGGCAGCCGACTGGGAGCTAGGCCCGATGAGGAGCTCGGGAGAGGCGTGGCTGGCCTCGCTTGGAGCTTGCTCGGTGGCGGCGATCTCGGGGGAAGGCCGTCGCCACAAGGATGCCGGCATGGATGCCTTCGCTTGTTCTGTTCTATACTTCTATTCGAGTCAGAGACTCGGTCAGGCAGGCATGGTGCCAAGAGTCAAACATCGGTAATGGGGCTGGGTTTGATCCAAATAGAAGAGGGGCAAAACGGGTACTTTACCAAGGAATAGATGGGAAAATAATAGAGAAGAAAAGGAAATGAGGGAAAAGTGGAGAAAATGGTATAGTTCAAAGTACAATAAACTCGAGTAGCATATTTCTAAGGACGCAGCTATAATCCGATCGTGCATCTTCTATCGTGCCCACACGCACATCTATTTATAACTAGACGATAAAAAACACGATGCAGATTTACTGTTTGTTTCTGTTTAACTCACAGTGCATTAAAAAAATCAAAGTTTCTTGCGCAAGTTCAATATAATATTTAGAGCAAATCAAAGTTAACATAATCTTGAGAGCAAATAAATATAAATTTTAAAGCAACTTCAAGATAATATTTAGAGCAAATCAGTATAAATTTGAGAGTAAATCAGTATAATTTATAAAGCAAATTCAAGATAAGTTTTAGAGCAAATCAGCATAAATCTGAAGACAAATACAGGATAATTTCGAAAGCAAATTCAATATAATTCTAAGAGCAAATCAATACAAGATTCAAAAGTAAATTCATAATAAATTTAAGAGCAAATTAACATAATAATGCTCGAAATGAAGAAATACTGCAGTGAGGACTCCACAGAAAAATAATAAAAAATCCATAAAAATAATCAACTTGAAATGGAGAGAGAGGGAGAGAGAGAGTTCTGAATTGATTTCAAAGTATTGAAAGGAGAGAGTTTTGAACTGGTTTCTTAAACGTTGTGTTCGATGTCCTTATCTTAGACTGACAAATGATGTATCCTACGCATTAGGACCCACCTATTATGACTATGCCCTATATGTATATACATATGATTCTCATAGACACACACTACACCACAAGAAAGGAGTCCGTATTGCTAATGGCTCACAACGATACTGTTTTGATCCAATGGCTTCCACAGTTGCGCGTTTCATTCGTCACACGCGGAAACAAGAAATTCCGTATTTCTAATTACATGGCATAGTTTGCGTTGTTTGTTCGTGACATATTCAAAGCACAATAAATTGGAGTAGCATATTCAGAAGAAAATGGCATATTCACCAAGAAACGGCTTGTTGCGGTGAACTTTTTCAGATTCCTGGTTCCACCAAACGCTTGTCGCAGCACAGCGGTCGAACGACATGTTCTAGCGCGCGGCGGCACTGCTCCGACGCCACCTAGAGGTCCGCCCTGGCCTCCGCCCGACGCCACCGCTTCAGTACCTTGATGCCATCGGCTCGCGGGGCTACGTGCGCATGGCACGACAGATCCCGCCCTCGAGGCCCGACGGGTACTCCACCTCTGACGGCGAGGCTGATGCGTACGGGGACGAGGAGGACTTGGAGCTGGGCGCCCCCGACGCGGACGGCAAGGCGGGCGCCGCAGAGGGGAAGGAGTGGGAGGGGTACATGCTGGAATTCGACTCCAGCACCGACGAGGACGACGTGGAGGAGGCCGCCACGGAGAAGGAAGGAAAGTAGCGGCCTGGGAGCTGCTACGGCGCACGCCTAGTGTTTGCGGAAATGCCTGTAAGATGCTTCGCATGCTTTAAGCTAGTTTTTAGCTGCTATCCGCACTTGAATTTTCATGTTTGGTCTTTTAGAGTGGCATTTAAACTACCACTCTGTAGAATTGCACACAAGAATGCTAGTCTTGTTTGGTTTGTTCATGCCTCTTTTTAGTTTGGTAATTGTAATGTCTAAGTTTAGTGTGGAGAGCAGAGACCATGAATGCAACAGAGGGATCTTCCAGCTCCTTTGGGCTTGTTTGGATGCATGGGATTACACCCAATTCCTTCGATTGGCAGGTAAACGAATTAAAGTCCTTGCCAATCCGAAGGAATTGAATACAGTCGAAGCCTAACCACATAAGCCCGAAGAGTTAAAATGCATGTTTGGTTCATAGTGGATGATTTATAAAGAGCTTTTTTAAAACAAGCCAGAGGTAGGAGAGAGACCTGAGCAGACCTGGCCTCAAATGGGCATCCGACACACACGGATCTAAATAGGATAGTCCGGTTAGGCCCGATACAGTTAGTCCGAATAAATTATCGTGCTATACTGGTTTATATATCTTTTCTCTGATCTAGGCATGGCATAGAGAGCGGCTGGACTGTGCCAGGTCAGCTCAGGCATGCTTAGCTCAACAAGCCATCGATTTTTACTACTAGTCACAAATAATTTTACTATTAATCATAAGTATATTTATTGACAGGCACAAGTAATTTTACTGTCAATCACAAGTAATTGTACTGCTAAATTACCTATCTACGCTTAGAAAAATATAGTAATCCTAGCACAAAGTAATTTTACTGCTAACTATAAATAATTTTACTGTACTATCATAAAAGAGTTAATGCGAATAACATGTAATTTTATTATGAGTGCTGTGCTGGACCAGTCTGCTATGTCGAGGTGTTAGCCCAGACACATCTAGTTAGACCTGACCGGTATGGTCCGTTTATTATTCATGTCATATCGTACCTAGATTAGACATAGTATTGTACTACGAGCGAATACGATGAACTCGACCCATTTGGCCAGACGTAGACCAGAGTTCACCTTTTTTACACAATAGCATTGCAGTCCTCCAAAAAGCTGGGACAACTTAGTGAGCACAAGGTATACATGTATCCTATCAAATTTTGGATTTTTTTTCAAATAAACTAATTTTTAATTGTTTGACAGCAATACCCTACCTTATTTTTTTACGAAAATATACTACAGTCACGTATTGCAGGCGCGATGGGGCCTAGCCGTGCCCCAGTTGTGCGATTCGGGGCTTTAGTCGCAAGTCCGAGCGCGACTGAGGCCTGTCGCGCTAGCGTCCTACGACTGGGCCTAGGCTGGCATAACTCGTGTGACAGGACCACGATTTGCGTGTCAGTTGTGGCACCAATATGCGACAGGGCTCAGTCGTGGCGCCTGTCCATGGTTGAGTTCGGTCGCACCAAAATCGATCTCGTTGTACAGTTGTGTATTTTATAGTTTTCAATTCATAAAAATATTTGTACAAAAAACAATTGCAAAAAGTAGTCTGAATAAAATTTTAGCCAGGGGAAATTTTATTTAGAAGAAAATGATTCGAAAAAATCAATTGCGGGAAAATCGATAACCCTTCCCTAAAATAATCTCAGATCTGGGGCGTTCGCGACGAGAGCAGGGACGACGACGAGGCTAGAGGTGTAGTGGGAGAAAGGTGGTGGCATCTCTAGATCCGGTGACGGTGGCACGGCGGGAGCAAGAGCTATGGTGCAAGCAGATAGGAGTACGACGGAGGTAGGAACTTTGCTAGTAAGAGATCGACAGATCAAGGCCGCGCTGTGCTTGGTGTAATACCTCGGCCTGTATGTGAAGGCCCATGTGGAGCAGTGGTGGGATTAGTCTTACATTTGTTGTGTAAGAAGTGAGTTGTAGTAGCATGTGTTAGAGTTTAATCTTGTTTCATGTTTTTCTTTTTGTTCCTTATCGTATTCTGAGTCGTATCCAATATGTATATGTCTATGAGTCCCTCTCCGAGTAGAGAATGGAAATAGAAATCTAAGTCAGTTTATGAGTCCGAGTGCTAAACTTGTAATTAGCCTTTATAAGGCACAATACAGTCATGTAATTGAAGTAAGGAAAAACAAGAGGGAGAGAAGGAATAGAAAAGCAGAGTACTTTAGCTCCCGAAAAAAATATCATTCGTGTTGTATGCTGTTGTTCATTATCTAGCAACAAGCATGAGAGAGAGAGTGCATGACGTGAAGCTTCTCATCGTCGTTGTGTCCATCATGTGAAGAAGGCAGGCACGTTGTAGTTCCACGGAGACCAGGCGGGTCACGTCAAGTTAGGGGCTTCGTGTGTAGAAACCAGTAGAGGGAACGTCACCAGGAGTCACGCGAAACAGGGACCCACGGCCGAAGTGACGACAGAGTTTGATCAGTAAAAAATCTAACAAGTGGTATCAGAGCTTGTTGATCTTGGTGGTGCCTGAAGAATATGAGCGAGAAGACGAAGGCCCAAGGTGGGCTAACCTGAAGAATATGAGCGAGAAGACAAAGGCCCAAGGTGGGCTAATCTCCCTCTAGTACCCTCTCCCAACGACCGACAATTACTCGGTGTGGGCTATAAAGATGAAGACGAACATACGCGCCCAGCGAGTCAGGGGTGCAGTCGATCCGAAGGGAAAGGACAAAGAGGTGTACAATAAAGTGGATTAGGTGGCTTTGGCTATTATTTACCAAGCGGTGCTAGACTAGATGATGCTTCAGCTTATCGGGAAGGATATGACATGAGAAGTGTGGGAGACACTTCAGAAGATGCATGAGGGAGTTGATCGTGTGAAAGAGGTGCGGCTCCAGAATTTGCGGAGCGAGTTCAAGAATCTCCAGATGGGAGAGGCTCAGTCGTTGGATGAGTTCGTTGGCAATTTGACTTCGCTATACAATCAGATGATCTCTCATGGCGACAAGATGGAGGAATCTATGACAGTGAAGAAGTACCTGTGCGTGCTACCAGAAAAGTATGTGCCTGTCATCACCACACTCATGTACTCCCCCGACTTGGAGAAAAAGAAGATCGAGAAGATCACCGGCTCTCTCAAGTCCCGTACTGAACAGGGGTTTTCGTCTCATAACTAACAGGCGTTGCTGATAAAGGGAAATATAAGGAACTGTGGCTCATCAAGCAGTTGCAGGTGATGATGCAAACGAGGCGGCCAGAGTGGTCAAGACGGCAAAGGTGGCCATGGAGATAAGGCTGGATAAGACGGAGGTGACAGATCCCATGACAAGTCACATATCAAGTGCTTTGAATGTGGCGAATACGGGCACTACACGTTGGAGTGCCACAGCCACATAAAGTGTTTCAATTGTAATGAGTATGGGCACTATGTTTCAGATTACCGAAGCAAGAAGAAGAACGGGAAGGCAAATCTCACCAAAGAAAAAGAACAAGATAACGAACTGGTACTAATTTTCTAATCATATGTTGAAAAGGCGTCGGTCATGGTGATGCTGAACGAAGAGAACATAATTCTAAAACTACGCATGAAGGGAGACAACTACAATCACTCGGATCAGTGGTATTTAGACACTGGAGCAAGCAATCACATGACGGGAGATCACTCCATGTCTCATGAGCTCGACGAGAAGATTTGGGGCAAGGTCAAGTTTGGCGATGGCTCCACGGTAGAGATAAAAAGCAAAGGGACGATGCTCTTGTAATGCAAGAATGGAGATACGAAGTTGTTGACAGGAATTTACTATATACCAAGTCTGTGCAACAACATACTTAGTCTCAAGCAGATGACAGAAAGAGGGTGTAGGGGTGGTGCTGCAAGATGAGTTTTTGTATGTCTATACCAAGAACAATGATATGTTCATGAAGGTGAAAAGATCTTTGAACCGGTTGTATAAAATTTTCTTGAAAACTTGTAAACACGTTTGTCTAAAGAGCAGCTTAGAGTAGTCAGGAGTTGGTGGGACCCGAGGGCAAGATCACTAAGTGTAGCGGGGGCAGCCAATCAGGGCATGTAGAAGGCCAAGATGGCGGGACCTAGGTGCGGCACGTGCACGTTCAAGGGGTGCGCATGAAGAGATAGAAGACTTGGAAGTTTAAATAAGAGAGAAGATCAATATGATTAAGATGGATAAACAAGATTAAGGGGGTGATTGTTAGAGTTTAATCTTGTTTCATATTTTTCTTTTTGTTCCTTACCATATTCTGAGTCGTATCCAATCTGTATATGTCTATGAGTCCCTATCAAAGTACAGAAAGGAAATAGGAATCCAAGTCAGTTTATGAGTCCGAGTGCTAAGCTTATAACTAGCCTTTATAAGGCACAATACAGTCATGTAATTGAAGCAAGGAAAAATGAGAGGGAGAGAAGGAATAAAAAGCAGAGTGCTTTAGCTCCCGGAAAAATATCGTTCACGTTGCATGCTGTTGTTTCATTATCTAGCAACAAGCAGGAAAGAGAGAAGGTGCATGACGTGAAGCTTCTCATCACGTCCAGCAGGCCGTCAGTGTCCATCACGTGAAGAAGGCAAGCACGTTGTAGTTCCACAGAGGCCAGGCGGGTCACGTCGAGTTAGGGGCTTCGTGTGTAAAGCCAGCAGAGGGAATGCCACCAGGAGTCACGCGGAATAGGGACCCACGGCCGAAGCGATGATAGAGTTTGATCAGTAAAAAATCTAACAACATGTAATGTTTGTTGGGTTCAAATGTAACACCTTCGGGTTAACTCTTTTACACAAAACGAGGGCGATAGTGTAAGTAAAGTACTATGTATGCATAGGTCCACCTCATGGGTAGGCTGGGCTTCGAGTAGATTTTAGACCAGGGTGTTACACTTGGCTTCTTCTTAACGGCAGTGGTAAATGTGAGAGAGGGGATAGGGGGTGGCGGCATACGCGAGAGAGAGCAAAAAGGGGAGAACCTGTGTCGATGGTAGGGGATGTGAGAGAGGGAAATAGGGAGGAGCTATGTCGATGAGGATTTGTGTGGCGGTGGTGGTTGAGTGGAGTGTTGTGGCAC
Source organism: Melocanna baccifera (assembly GCA_036346265.1). Classification (NCBI taxonomy): domain Eukaryota; kingdom Viridiplantae; phylum Streptophyta; class Magnoliopsida; order Poales; family Poaceae; genus Melocanna; species Melocanna baccifera. The sequence continues at coordinate 20,383,982 of CM070689.1, forward strand.
CCCACCCCACCCCACACCATTACCCCTCGGATAATCATGTGAAAGCGTACGAATTAATATTTGCCTAATCAGTAGAACACTATTCCAGCAAATAACAAGCCTTTACCAGAGTCACGCAACAGAACAATAACGTAGATACTGTATTCTTTTAACACAACATTTCCCACAAAGGCTAAGGTCTTAATGTACAAATATAGATAAGCAAAAGGTACGGACTGGTACCCCAGGGCTCTCCTACTCGTCCCGCTAGGTTGCCTACTCGTCCCAGCCAAAGTATACGGGGTCCACCTCTCTCGGCTCCTCGTAGTTGTAATCCTCCTCTCCCACACACTCTGCAGTGCGTGCCACTCTATCATCTAGCTCGAAGTAATCTTCAGTCGGAGCAGGGTCTAATAAGGGAAATTAATAGCAAGGGTGAGTACCGACGTACTCAGAAAGCATAATAGTAGAATATGCACTTGAATACCTCTCTTTGTCCTTATGTCCAATTCTATACCACTAAGTATCCGAAATTAATTTTAGGAAATTAACTGGCATGTTTTAACTATGAAAATCCCAATTATTCACTCGGTGAAGAAAGATCCCTAGTGATCACTGTAGTCTGCAATCCAGAAGATTAGCATGAATTCATGATTTTATTTAGCACTGCGCAGGTTTGTGCCACTGTACCCATGACTACTCTGAACCATCTGAACTAGGCTTTCCACACTACCTTTGGTGTGGGGTCAAACTCAAAGTACATAATTTTTTCTGAGTTACGTTGCTTAATTCTCCAGCCCATTTATTATCCATTGGTATACTGGGTCGCTCACCGGGGATCTACCGACTTTCAATAGTGTTTGGTTGGCACCGGTTCCTGGCCCAACACTCCACCTAACACATATAGCGTCTTGGGACTTACTCACTTCCAGACTGGTGATACTGGTTCTGAGCTTTATCCATCTCTTACTCATACATAATTACTTACCCAATGTGGAGAGATGAATAACGTAACGGGGTACTATCTTCTGCCCGTCCGAGACGAAGGGATGGTTAGCACATTATTTACGGTCCCTGATCCGACTGAGAGTCTGGTGAATCCTTATATATTGTCCATACGTAAAAGGGGCCTACCTGCCTTCTCTCTTCCTTTACAAGGTCCCCTTTACTCACCTTATACATATACCTGTAGTCCTGCTGCTCCTCTCAGTCAGACTACTAACTAACATCTTTCATCATCTTTCTTTCTCTTCCTTTTTCTCCTCATTTCTTTTCTCATTCAACTCTTTACTTAACACCTTACTCAATTTGGCCTTTTCAAAAACATCTTTTCAGATGCATATATATATATATATATATATATATATATATATATATATATATATATATATATATATATATATATATATATAGGAGCATATCTAGTGCAAAAGAGTATTTTAGTGCAAAGGTGCAAATAACGATATGGATCATCCGATCTAGATTGTGTGGCTCAGATTAAGGAAGGTGGAAGCCCTACCTCATAAAAAATAATATATGCAGGGAGTTTTCTACAAAAGTGTTTAAGTGGGATGGGTTCCCACCCACCTCCACCTTCCTTGATCTGAGCCACATAATCTTAGATCGGATGGTCCATATTGTTATTTGCACCTTTGCACTGAAATACCCTTTTGCACTAGATATGCCCCCATATATATATATATATATATCCCATATATATATATATATAGTATTGGTACAGAAGATAATTTGTACATTGGACATAACTATGTTCATGATCAAGATTCAGCTTGCTTGGGTAGTAGTAAATGCTGAGATTGTTCGCAACTTGTTCTGCTATCTCAACTTGGGCCTGCTTGAATGCTGCATTGCAGGTATACACGCTTTGATAAGAAATTATTTATTTAATTACTAATAGTTTAGAATGAAAACTCTCCTCTTTTTTCCTACCCCGATTAGGTGGAGTTTTATACCATTTATTGGTAGTTTGATCGACCGACCTCGATAAGATTTCTTTGAAATAAAAGAAGAAAGAAATAATACTATTTTCTGAAAAAGAACAAGCCCTTTAGTCCAAAATCCTTCTCGGCCCACGGCCTTTACTTGGCCCACAACTGCTTGAACTCCTCATTTCTAACCCCTTCCTCTTCGGCTGCCTTCACACGACCAACTACTCCTCTTCTCCCTTCTATTGCTCTCGGCCGCTGGGCTCCTTCTACACTCGGTGACACAAGTTCCATCGCCCGACTTCCGACTACTCGAACGACTTCTACCGCCTGACTTCCGACTACTCGAACGACTTCTACCGCCTGACTTCCAACTACTCAAATGACTTCTATCGCCTGACTTTTGACTACTCAAACGACTTCTACCACTTGACTTCTGACTACTCAAAAGACTTCTACCGTCTGACTTCCGACTACTCAAACGACTTCTACCGGCCGACTTCCGACTACTCGAACAACTTCTACCAGCTGACTTCTGAGTACTCGAACGACTTCTACCGGCCAACTTTGACTACTCGAACGACTTCCACCGCCCGACTTCTGACTACTCAAACGACTACTCTGCTACTCTCCGACTACTCTACGGTGCTATCCCCCCTTCTTCGGTCCCGATTCCTCTTACCTTCATTTTTACTTAGGTACCTTTCTATACTTTTTATACTTGCCTTACCACACCTAGTTTTGCGAAATTCTAGTGTTCGTGCTGACAGGACTTGGACATGGGGTTTCTTGCGCCTAGGAGCAGTCCCCAAGCTCGAGGGCGCTCCACGGCACTAGGGTGGCCGTCGGTTGCTGTCGTAGCCACCGGTTGGGTTAGGTGAGCTTCCTTCCTCCCGCTCAACCGGACAAGTCGAGGAGGAGTAGTGCCGAGTGTTGTTTGCTTAACCCGGATGAAACCAAAAAGTGGAAGAAGAAAATAGGAGGGACAGTGGCCTACTTGTTGGGCTGAGAATGGAAAGTGTTCGGTTGGTGGGGGTTGCAATGTGGTCCTCACGCAGTTGTGGTTGGGGACAAAGACGTGATCTGCAGACTTGTCGTGGTCGGGGAATCGCCTTGTGGTGGTCCACCTTGTCGACCTCCTTGCTCTTCGGTCCTTGCTGGCCTTTGTCTTCCGCTACCTTCTAACTCTTCTCCTCCGCTACTCCTCTCGGTTCTCTCTGTGGTGAGGCTCAGTGGCTCAGTTTTCTGGACTCTAGCCGAAAGCGAAGATGCAGGGGAAATAGTTGGATTGATTTGGGCTATTGATGTTCTTGGATGTGCTTGTGAGTTTTGGGGCTGGTTGTTATCGGCTGTTTCTTGAGAATGAAGTGGGTATTGAGGCTGGATTGTGGTTTTGAGGCTTATAAGGGAGGAGGTTTCGATCTTCTCTCTCAGCTGGAGCTAGAGCCAGGCTGTGCGCAGCTGGCTGCTCGATCTTATCCTGTTTTGAGTCTTGCTTTACTGTGGCTATGGACCGAAGGTTTGGAGGGTGAGTTGAGCACTGTTGCGGTAAGATGGGCTGGGCTGATGTAAATCTGAGAAATTTTTGTGGGCTTTGGGCTTTTTTGCATTTGCCGAATGATGAGGCCCACAAAGGGTGAGAGACACCGACCAGTCCAAGACGGTCTGGGAACCTCTAAGAACTCCCTAATACTGGCCCTAGCAGCGCAAGGGAACTAACGGAAAACTCTTTCTTAATCCACTTTATTCTCCCTTAGATTACTATTTACATTGCTCTCTAACTACAAAAAGCAAAGCTGGGGTCTAGATTGGGGCACTAACATTACCTATTCATAGGAGTAAGCAGAAGGAAAGACAAGCACTAATTGGCTTAACTTTCTAAATTACTCAGATTGTAATTTTAGAAATTAATTCCTTTTTCTTTTATACAATACATTTTGTAAAAAAAATGTTGTAATAGTGCTTTAATAAATTTGATTATTTGCTAACTATATTGCTTAGCTAGTAATTTGAGTTAGGGTTCTTTCAGCCTCCCCCCTTAGGGCGATTTCGTCCGCAGAATTGGATGCTCACTTGAACAATTGGGGTAGGTTTCACGCAGCTCCTCTTCCCTCTCCCATGTAGTTTCACGGACTGAGTGATTCTTCCACAGGACTTTACAAAAGCGAATGGTTCGGTTCCTTAATTATTGATCCTCCGTTTCTAGAATCTTTATCGGGTGTTCTTCATACATTAGGTTTGCTTGGTGGGGTATATCTAGATTGGCCAGATGTTGAGAGGGCTCTCGTAGGCATTTCCAGAGTTGGGAAACATGGAAAACATTATGGATTCTGGATAATTGGCCGGGAAGTTCTAGTTGATATGCTAAGGCACCCTTTTGCTGCACAATTCAGAAAGGCCCTACATACCGGGGGCTCAACTTTCCTTTTATTCCAAATCGGTGAACTCCACATAATGGTGAGACTTTTAGATACACATAGTCCCCAATTTCAAAGTTGACTTCCCACCTATGTTGGTCCACATAGCTTCTAGTTGATATGTTCTGCTTTAACTTTTTGACAAGTGTCACATTGACCTACGTATAGTGCTATTTCTCTTTTCATGTTAGCCCACCAAAAATTCTCTTTGAGGTTGCTATACATTTTTGTTCCTCCAGGATGGATAGTATAAAGGGTGTCATGAGCTTCCTGTAGAATAGTCTCTTTAATTTGGTCATCCTTCGGCACACAGATCCGATTTTGTCGCCACAGGGTCTCCTGGTCATCTATGCAAAATTCCGACAGTTGCCCTTCTTTGATTCTTCAGATTTCCTCCCTAATAAAAGGATCCAACATTTATTTCTCCCTGATCTGATCCAGTAGGGTCGGGTGGAATGTCATGGCAGCTATAGTGGCTTGTGAAGTGGATATCTTGACCTCTATTCTCATTCGAGCTAATTCTTGAGTTAACTCGGAGGTAGGGTCTTCAAGGATGAGTTGGTGACATTTGACCTTCCGACTAAGAACATCAGCTACTACGTTAGCTTTTCCCAGATGGTAATTAATGGTCAAATCATAATCTTTGATCAGCTCGAGCCATCTTCTCTGTCTCATATTTAGCTCCTTCTGAGTAAAGATATATTTGAGACTTTTGTGGTCGCTAAATAGGGTGTACTTGGATCCATATAAGTAATTCCTCCATATTTTTAGTGCAAACACTACTGCCTCTAATTCCAGGTCATGAGTAGGATAGTTTAGCTCATGGGGTCTCAATTGTCTAGAAGCATAGGCAATGTCTCTCTCATTCTGCATTAACACACTTCCTAATTCATGTTTGGAGGCATCACAGTACACTATGTAGTCCACCCATCTTCAGGCAAGGCTAAAATTGGCGCGGTAGTCAGTCTTTGCTTTAAAGCTTGGAAACTCTGTTCACAGTTATCATTCCATACAAAGGGGGTATCCTTCATCAAAAGCTTAGTGAGAGGACTGGCGATCTGTGAGAAGTCCTTTATGAACCTACGGTAGTAACTTGCAAATCCGAGGAAACTACGAACTCCCTTAACATTGGTGGGTTGCTCCCACGAGGTTACTGCTTCAATTTTTGTGGGGTCCACTTCAATTCCTCTTCCGGAGATGATGTGGCCTAAGAAAGCTACTTGATCTAGCCAAAAAGCGCACTTATTAAATTTGGCAAATAACTGATTTTCTCTGAGAGTCTTCAGGGCAATGGTGAGGTGGCGATTATGCTCTTCGACACTTCTTGAATAGATCAGGATATCATCGATAAAGACAACAATGAACTCATCAAGATATTTCATGAAGAGTTTGTTCATGAGGTTCATGAAAATGGCCGGGGCGTTGGTTAGACCGAATAGGATAACTGTATATTCATGGTGTCCATATCTGCAGACAAAGGCCGTCTTTTCAATATTAGTAGGCTTAATCTTAATTTGATGGTAACCTGATCTAAGGTCAATCTTTGAGAATACCTTCGCTCCCTTAAGTTGGATGAACAAGTCATCTATCCTGGGAAGGGGGTATTTATTTTTAATAGTGACATTATTGAGTTCTCTATAATCCATGCACAGTCTCAGACTTCCATCCTTCTTTTCTACAAATAGTACTGGGGAACCCCATGGTGAGGTGCTTTCCCTGATGAATCTCTTGGCTTGGAGGTCATCTAATTGTTTCTTTAGTTCCCCTAACTCATGTGGATTCATTCGGTATGGTCTCTTGGAAATAGGTATAGTGCCTGAAATCAGATCAATGGCAAGTTCCACTTCTCTCTCTGGGGGCATTCCTGGTAGCTCTTTAGGAAAGACATCGAGGGAAATCCCTTACTACTGGTATATCTTGTAACCCTTTCCCTTGGATACTAGCTAGGCTAGGGGAAGGTTGTCGTCGTAACGTCCTAGCCCCTAAATAGGTCAATCTAGTTCCATCCGGCGTTCTGATAGAGGCATTCTTAGATTCGTAGTCTATATTTACCCCATGGGCGGATAGTCAATCCATACCCAGAATTACTTCGAGACCACTTAAATTTATCACGTAAAGGTCAGCTAGGAATTTTGTGTTGTGAATGATGATAGCCTGTTCCCTCCTCATAGATGATACTTCTATCACACCCGCTGGCATACTTACCACCATCGACTTGTCTAGGGGTTTCGGTGTTAAATTATTTTTTTCTAAAAATTTGCAAGAAATGAATGAATGTGTTGCCCCTGGATCAAATAGAACGGTATCCATAGATGGCGGTATTAGTAATGTATCAGTGATGACATTGGTAGCTTCTCCAACTTGCTCTGCCGTCACATGAGTGAGTTTTGCAGGTCCTCCTTTTCCAGTTCCTGCCAGGGCAATCTGATTGTTTTTAGAGAGGTTTGGTCGAATATTCTGGTAGGGTACTGGAGTTGGCAGACGGGGTGCGTTGGTGGGTAATGCAGTCTGCCCTAAGGTTTTCTAAGGGTAAGGACAATCAATTTTATGGTGGCCTGATTTTCCACAGTTGAAGCAAGCATCGGTTCTCTTCAAACAATCTTTGGTGAGGTGGCCTAGCCCGCACTTGGCGCACCTAATGGCTAGTGCTACCAGCCTTGGTGGAACTGTCGCCCTGTGGTAGGTGGGGTTGTGGGGTTTAGGCCTTGGGGGTCCATATCTGGGTGGATTTGAGGGTTGCAATGGGGGACGAGATTTGACCACAGAGGTGGTACGGTGATCAGTTTTTGCCCTCTTCCTTCTTTCTTCGGTGAGGTTGGAGTGCTCACTCTCTAGAATGATGGCCCTATTTACTAGGTCTTAGAATTCAGTGATTTTATGGATGGACAGGAGCATCTTAAGGTAGGGATGCATACCCGCCATGAACCTATTTATTTTCTTCTCCTCAGTGTCTACATCTGTGGTGGCATAACGGGAGAGGTCGTTGAATTAATTGAGATAATATATCATTTTCTTACTCCCTTGGGTTAAGGCTCGGAATTCCCTCTTCTTTAGTTCCAGCCTCCCTATGGGTACATGAGTCTCCTTAAATTGTTGCTGGAATTCTTCCCAAGTAATAGGCTGTTCACTCACTCAGTTACGGGTATAATTAAGCCACCATGTGACTGCAGGTCCTGTTAACTGATGGACAGCATAACGGAGTTTCTCTGCATTGAGGCATCCCACAGTGTCCAATTTCTTCCCTATTTCAATCAACCAATCATTGGGACGCAAGGGGTCTGTGGCTTTGGCAAAGGTAGGAGGTCGAGTCTGAAGGAAGTCCCCAAGACTTAACTTCTTGGGTGGAGGGATGGTGAGGTGCTGCTACTCTAGTTAACAATGCTTCCATGAAGCGATTTTGACTCTCCTAGGCTTCTTTCCTGGAGTTCTCTAAATATCTAAGGACTTCTCCCATGACTCCTAGGGGATCGGTAGGTCTAGAAGATGATGGCTGGCTGGTGCCTGGTACAACAATCGGTGGGCCTGCTCGCTGGTCAATCTTAGAGAGTTTTCTGTTGGTGCTCTTTCTGGTGGTGGTTGTGGAAAAGGACCTAACCTCAATCTTAACTCCTGTTCTTTCCGCTGACAATCTTTCGTCCTACAAGGGAAAGGTGCAGGGTCTTAGCTACTAATTTTTACCCAACAGCTATTTTTAACCCAGAAGGGCAGCGCGGTTGGTCCTCCTAGTTTTTTTTGTTGAGCAATCCTTTTTAGGAGAGAAGAAATTTTTATCGTTGGTGGTAGAGGCCAATTTGATTTAATAGCTAAGAGCACCGGATTTGGGATAAGAACATGTATTCTTGTTGACAGAATAAGCATTACGAAGTTCTTTTTAAGCACTCAAACAACAAGGCAAAAATAACCACCCAAGACAAAAACCAAGAAGAAGTCAAATCCTATTTTACCTGGGATTTTCGTACCCAGCTACGCTCGAGAACTTGCTCTCGAGACAACCCAAAACTACATTTTTGGGACCACGCTCAGGGCTCATCCCTAAGTACACCCAGGACTTCGTTCCTGGGCACGCCTGAGTTGCACGCCCGAGAGTGCCACGAACCACTCGTTCGGAAAATCTCGAGTTCAGCAAAAAAGAGAGGTAAGTTTTTTTCATCATCAGTCGTAGGTTGTTTTTAATTCCACTTAGTTTTTCAGGTGATTTTCCGAAGGCTGATGTCCGAAGACAGAGACATCCATGCCAGAGTTCTAGCTTCATGCCTCTAATTTAGGCACTACTACCTCTACCTTAGCATGAGTTGTTGACCCCTAGGGTTCAAACAACCTACCTTATGTTGAGTTGCTAGCCTATCAAATTGAACAAGATTACAAGGAAATAAAATTCAACTCTGGCTAAGGAATAGTACAGAACATAAATACTGAATGTACAGACAACCAAAAATACTGGCGATACACTCATAAAAATAACTAAACATGCTACTCCAAACAAGAAAACGGGGCTACTGCTCAATAGATGAAGGGCACTCCCCTGGGCTCTCACGGGCTAGGGCTCGCTGGCTCTTTCTCCTCTGGGTCACTCTCCTCTCCTTCTCCATCCTCACCTCTCTCATCACTCCCCTCTCCTCTAGATCTCTGACTAGTCCCCTCCCCAAGTGGCGGCGCGGCTGCTACCTGGGTCTACGAAACAAGATCGGTAGAGCTCGCCAAGGGTGGTTGAATCTCGTATAGGGTCAGGGTGCACTGAAATGCGGGCTCCACTAGCTTGGGGTCGAGGACGGCGAGAACGAAAAGGTCCAGGTGCTGAGGTACCTCCTCGGCCTCCCTGGGGTGGTGGTGTAGGAAAGTGAGGGTAGAGGTCATAGAATGGAGTAGGGATACTGGAGTAGAAATCAGAGTAGAGATCTGGGCATGAGCTGGAGGGGGTATAGGGATATAGTCATCTCCCTAGAAAGTCTCGGCTGGATATGACGAGGGTGGTGGAGGAGGTGGAGGGGCTGAATAATACCAATGAGGTGCTGGGGCTGGAGGTGGGGCACTGGGATGACTAGTCCCTAGAATATTAGTCGAAGCTTAATAATACCAATGAGGTCCTGGGGCTAGAGGTGGGGCACTGGGATCACTAGTCCCTAGAATATCAGTTGAAGGCTGGGTAGTGGCACCGGAGGTGGTGGACTGGTGAGATCCTCGCAGACTCTCTAACTTTAGGTCAAAGCAACTCTTCCTCTAGAACTCAGAGGACTCCTCTACTCACACCATGGCTCCGTAGGTGGTGTTCTGGAGTAGGGTGTTGGCAAAAAGCATCGTGCCAATTGTCTCTCTCTAGATTGTGGCTATGGTCAGTGAAGGAGCTAGAGGAAATAGGACCAAACTGCGTACCCTGGCTACCCGGAGCGATACGTGGAATCTCTCCAAAAGGTGAGTCTCTCAACTGGTCACTAAAGTGCGCTCGAAGGACGTGAGTGGTCTTACGAGCGGCCTCCTATAGGGGTAAGTAATCATATGCTGAGCGCCACTCCTCAACACATTCTAAACTGTAGGCTGGGTTCAGAGGAATCCCTGCCACTAAGACTCCTAGATGCAGAACAGCACCACCCGTGGGAAACTCCTGAAAATACTCAGGAAACGGAGCTCCTAGGTAGTGAAGCATCCTCCCTAGCATCAGAACATGCTCCCCGTGGACCCTATCGGATGGAATACCGCAACGAACCATCCTGCAAAAGCATGGGTTCTATGTCAGTACAGGTACCTCTCTCTAAGAAAGAAAAGTTTTTAACATAATACTTTCGTAGAGAAGAATAGAAAGTGACATACAGACGAGGGTTACGTAGAAAAGTCTACTGCAATATAGCAAGTGAGAATGTTCACTTAGGCCATACTACAGTATCTACCTTATTAGTATGGCTCTATATTATTGCTCTGATACCACCTGTGGCACCCCACGCCATTACTCCTCGGATAATCGCGTGAAAGCGTATGGATTATTATTTGCCTAATCAGTAAAACACTATTCTGATAAATAACAAGCCTTTACTAGAGTAGCGCAGTAGAACAATAACGTAGATACTGTATTCTTTTATTACTGCATTTGCCACAAAGGCAAAGGTCTTACTTTACAAATACAGATAAGCAAAAGGTACAGACTGGTACCCCAGGGCTCTCCTGCTCATCCCGCTAGGTCGTCTACTCATCCCAGCCGAAGTATATAGGGTCCACCTCTCCTGGCTCCTCGTAGTCTTAATCCTCCTCTCCCGCACACTCTGTAGTGCCTACCGCTTCGTCATCTGGCTCAAAGTAATCTTCGATCGGAGTAGGCTCTAACAAGGGAAATTAATAGCAAGGGTGAGTACTGACATACTCAGCAAGTATAATAGTAGAATATGCACTTGTATGCCTCTCTTTGTCCTTATGTCCAATTCTATACCACTAAGTATCCGAAATTAATTTTAGGAAATTAACTGGCATGTTTTAACTGTGAAAATCCCAATTATTCACTCGGTGAAGAAAGATCCCTAGTGATCACTGTAGTCTGCAATCCAGAAGACTAGCATGAATTCATGATTTTATTTAGCACTACGCAGGTTTGTGCCACTGTACCCATGACTACTCTGAACCATCTGAACTAGGCTTTCCACACTGCCTTTGGTGTGGGGTCAAACTCAAAGTACATAATTTTTTCTGAGTTACGTTACTTAATTCTCCAGCCCATTTATTATCCATTGGTATACTGGGTCGCTCACCGGGGATCTACCGACTTCCAATAGTGTTTGGTTGGTACCGGTTCCTGGCCTAACACTCCACCTAACACATATAGCGTCTTGGGACTTACTCACTTCCAGACTGGTGATACTGGTTCTGAGCTTTATCCATCTCTTACTCATACATAATTACTTACCCAATGTGGAGAGATGAATAACGTAACGGGGTACTATCTTCTGCCCGTCCGAGACGAAGGGATGGTTAGCACATTATTTACGGTCCCTGATCCGAGTTAGAGTCTGGTGAATCCTTATATATTATCCATATGTAAAAGGGGACTGCCTGCCTTCTCTCTTCCTTTACAAGGTCCCCTTTACTCACCTTATACATATACTTGCAGTCCTACGGCTCCTCTCAGCCAAACTACTAATTAGCATCTTTCATCATCTTTCTTTCTCTTCCTATTTCTCCTCTTTTCTTTTCTCATTCGACTCTTTACTTAACACCTTACTCAATTTGGTCTTTTTGAAAACATCTTTTCAGATGCATATATATATATATATATATATATATATATATATATATATATATATATATATATATATATAGTATTAGTAGTAAGATAATTTGTACATTGGACATAGCTATGTTCATGATCAAGATTCAGTTTGCCTGAGTAGTAGTAAATGTTGGGATTGTCAGTAATTTGTTCTACTATCTCAACTTGGGCTTGCTCAACTTCTACATTGCAGGTATACATGCTTTGATAAGAAATTATTTATTTAAATACTAATAGTTTAGAAGGAAAACTCCCCTCTTTTTCTACCCCGATTAGGTGGACTTCTATACCATTTATTGGCAGTTTGATTACCGACCTCGATAAGATTTCTTTGAAATAAAAGAAGAAAGAAAGAATATTGTTTTCTGAAAAAGAACGGGCCCTTCAGTCCAAAATCCTTCTCGGCCCATGGCCTTTACTTGGCCCACGACTGCTTGAACTCCTCATTCTAACCCCTTCCTCTTCGGCTGGCTTCACACGACCAACTACTCCTCTTCTCCCTTCTGTTTCTCTCGGCCGCTGGGCTCCTATAGTCGGCGACACGACTTCTACCGCCTGACTTTCGACTACTCGAACAGCTTCTACCGCCTGACTTTCGACTACTCGAACAGCTTCTACCGCCTGACTTCCGACTACTCAAACGACTTCTACCGCCCAACTTCTGACTACTCGAACGACTTCTACCGCCCGACTTTCAACTACTCCAACGACTTCTACCGCCCGACTTCCGATTACTCTCTGACTATTCTGCTACTCTCCGACTACTCTACTACTCGGCTATTCGGCTGCTCTGACTACTCTATGGTGCTATCCCCCCTTCTTCGGTCCCGATTCCTCTTATCTTCATTTTTACTTAGGTACCTTGCTATACATTTTTATACTTGCCTTTCCACACCTAGTTTTGGGAAATTCTAGTGTTCGTGCTTACGGGACTTGGACTTGGGGTTTCTTGCGCCCGGGAGCAGTCCCCAAGCTCGAGGGTGCTCATGGCACTAGGGTGGCCACCGGTTGCTGTGGTAGCCACCAGTTGGGCTAGGTGAGCTTCCTTCCTCCCGCTCAACCGAACAAGTCAAGGAGGAGTAGTGCCGAGTGTTGTGTGCTTAACCTAGATGAAACCAAAAAGGGGAAGAAGAAAATGGGATGGACAGTGGCCTACTTGCTTGCCGGGCTGAGAATGGAAAGTGTTCGGTTGGTGGGGGTTGCAATGTGGTCCTCAAGCGGTTGTGGTCGGGGACAAAGACGCGGTCTACAGGACTTGTCGTGGTCGGGGAATCGCCTTATGGTGGTCCACCTTGTCGACCTCCTTGCTCTTCGGTCCTTGCTGGCCTTCGTCTTCCGCTACCTTCTAACTGTTCTCCTCTGCTACTCCTCTCGGTTCTCTTTGTGGTGAGGCTCGGTGGCTCAGTTTTCTAGCCTCTGGCCGAAAGCGAAGATGCAGGGGAAATGGTTGGATTGATTTGTGCTATTGATGTTCTTGGATGTGCTTGTGAGTTTGGGGTTGGTTGCTATCGACGGTTTCTTGAGAATGCAGTGGGTATTGAGGCTGGATTGTGGTTTTGAGGCTTACAAGGAAGGAGGTTTCGGTCTCCTCTCTCAGCTAGAGCTAGAGCCAGGCTGTGCGTAGCTAGCTACTCGATCTTATCCTCTTCTGAGTCTTTCTTTACTGTGGCTGTGGACCGAAGGTCCGGAGGGTGAGTTGAGCACTGTTGCGGTAAGATGGGCTGGGTTGATGTAAATCTGAGAAATTCTTGTGGGCTGTGGGCTTTTTGCATTTGCTGAATGATGAGGCCCATTAAGGGTGAGAGACGCCGACTGGCCCGGGACGGTCTGGGAACCTCTAAGAACTCCCTAATACTGGCCCTAGCAGCCCAAGGGAACTGACAACAAACTCTTTCTTAATCCACTTTATTCTCTCTTGGATTGCTATTTATATTGCTCTCTAACTACAAAAAGCAAAGCTGGGGTTTGGATTGGGGCACTAACGTTACCTATTCTCAGAAGCAAGCAGAAGGAAAGACAAGCACTAATTGGCTTAGCTGGCTAAATTACTTAGATTGTAATTTTAGAAATTAACTCCTTTTCTTTTTTACAATACCTTTTGTAAAAAATGTTGTAATAGTGCTTTAATAAATTTGATTATTTGCTAACTATATTGCTTAGCTAGTAATTAAAGTTAGGGTTCTTTCAAGTGTGACAATTGAGAGAAGGTGAAGGGGAGAGGAGATGAGTTCGAGTGGTGGGAGGGGAAAGGAATCAATCTCATGGATGGGTGCTACAGGACAAAAATATGATTAGGCGGCCTGGCTCACGTGGGGGTTTTAGGGCCTATTTGGTTTATAGTCTAAGAATGTCTAAGTTTGCCAAATAGTTTTGCCTAACTTGTCAAAGTGTGGCCAAGAAAATTGGGCCCACAACTTAGATTGCCTAAGAGAATCTTACCATTACTTATTATGCCTATGATGTGTGGAACCTACTAGGAAAAAAGTTTGGCATGGCTAACTTGTGGCTAGAAACCAAACACTATCTTAACTTGATCAAATTTGCCTAAGACACTTATGGCAAATTGTGGTAATGCCTGGCTTCCTACTAAACAGACCCTAAGCCCCCTCGTCTTGGCGGTCACGAGACAGGGAAGTAGAGGGCATCCGCAAATTAGCAATCACCCACATTTTTTAGAACAGAGCAATTACCTGCATCTAGAAACCGCAAAAGACACAGAAGCCTAAGACCCTATTCGTATTGGCTTCTAAAAGATGCTTTCTACAGTAAATAGCTTTTCTACAGTATCTAGCTTTCAAATGGACTGTCTTTTCAAGGTTGGGTTTACTAATCGATTATAGTACACTCTGTAGTGACTTTATATAGACTTCATTTATATAAACCAAAATCGCACGTCTCTCTCTACAAGTTTATCTACAGATTGTTACTATTCATAAGGTAAAGCTAAAAATCAAAGTCAAAAACCAATATAAATAGACCATATATTTGCTTTGCAATAATGAACTTGTGTCTCTCTCTTGTGTCAGCTGCCGTGGCCTGTATTGTCCTGGAAACACTACTTCAGGTTTGAATTCGTCAGTTAGCTATGTGTATGCGTGTTTGGAGATGCAGGTCTAATATGTGCCTGCCTATTTACGTACTTGATATAATCTGTGCGTTCCCCTATTTAAGCAGCGTTTGATGTACTCAGACCCATTTTATGTGGTACTATGTGCTTGTTGATGTCTGCTTTCCCATGTAGACAATTTATCGATCAGTCATTACGTACTATGTTACTGTGCATGCTAATGGGCAGAGTGCCGAATGTATTCAGAAAAGTTGAGGCCAAGAGAGTAACACGATGAATTTCTGCTATATATGTTATGCGGTCCAAACACTGAAGAGCAGGATTCGGAAGAATTAACCGGGAATGTTGTGCAGATTCCAGAACAGATACATTTCAAGCTTTGGGGTATAGGGCCTGTGCCCGTGTTAGGTCTAGTGAAAGAGATGCTACTTATCAAGTTAGTCGCACAACCACATGCCTTCATATGCCCGTGTTAGGCCTCTGCCCATGTACCTACTGTCGAAGCTCCCACATAAGTAATGGCTTTTGGCCAAAAAGCCATAAGTACTAAGCCAAAAATAACCTAGCCAGATGGCTTTTGGCTGTGGTTTTTGACTGAAAATAAATAATGTAGCTAAAAGAAACGGCTTTTAGAAGAAGGAACGAGCAGTGTAAAAAGTGATAGAGATACATGCGCGTGACAAGAGTAAAAGGAGTAGGGTGGGTGATACACACGTGATCTCTTGCCTTATCTCGGAATGAGACGGTAGCGAGAGAAGTCGAGAAGCTACTTCGAGAAGTTAAGTGTTCATATAAACTTTTGACTTTTTTAAGTAGAAGCTAATACGAACAGAACCTGCTATATCCTGCTGGCTAGCTACAGAAATAGACATCTAAAATGACTTCTTTTTGAAAAAAATTAATGACTTCACTGTCACTAATAGGCACAAGTGTTAATATCACTCATGGTAAGCACCATCATGTAATCGACCGAATGCTATTGAGAGGTGAAACTAAGGTTCCAAATCCCGGTGGTAACCGGTCGGTTACCATCGGTAACTAGTTTTATCGATGTTGACCGGAAGAAAAAACCATCAATTTTTATTTAATTTAAATTTAAAATTTTGAATATAAAATTAGTTTATCTAATGATGTTTACATTATTTAACATTAATGGAATGTATTAGGAAGATGCATGCACTTTTCGTGTTTGACTTCATACTTTTTGCCAAGAATGTATTAGGAATTTTCAAATTTTGAATGTAAAAATTAGTTTCCCTGATAATATATACATTGTTTAACACTAATGGAATATATTAGGAAGATGCATGTACCTCATGTGCTTAACTTCATGCTTTTTGCTATAAATGTATTGGGAATTTCTAAATTTTAAATGTAAAGTTAGTTTCCGTAATAATGTTTACATTGTTTAACGCTAATATAATATATTAGTAAGATGCATGCATCTCTCATGTTTGACTTCATACTTTTTGCCATTAATGTGTTAGGAATTTTCAATTTCAAATTTGAAAAATCGGTTTTCAGCGGTTTTTTTGTTTTTAGCGGTTTTTAGCGCAATGAAATGGCTATGTTTTGTTGAGATTTGCTTATCTTATTTTCCCTTTGTGTTAGACGAAGCAATGATACGCTTCACTTTGACTCCAGTGTCCGGATAAAAGGTGATGGTATTTGTAACACCCTCATTTCCAAGGGCGGTACTACTGTTTATCTCATAGCTGCCCAGGACAGTTCAACTATGAGGCACTGTAGTCAAGTGTACATTATAGTCAACACTTGCTCAAGAAAAGTCAACTTTATTACAATATAGCGGCTCAATAGCCGAGACTTATAGCGGGGCAGCGGCCCTTACATTACATAAAACAAAAGGAGCACCACAGGCAGGCCTGAGTGTAGAACAACCCTAAAACAACATGACATACTCGTCGAATGAGCCTTTGTCTTCAACTTCGTAGAGTTTTTCTTGATCTCGCGATGCGCTTTCTGCTTAATTTTGTTTGCAAGTATGAGTACAACTATCATACTCAACAAGTCACATGAGAAAATGCTAAAATAATTACATGCAAGGAATTTCAATGTACATGTGTAGTGGTTCTATTATTTTATATGGATGTGGTTTTATTTCACAAACCTTTTGTATTTAAAACAAGAAAATCAAAAGCTTCTTAATGAAATGGGGTTTCAAACTTGATTATCAATCCTTCCATTTTACCAAAATCTTTCCAAATCTACTTATAGTTCATTTATGGAATCACCCAAATAAACACAGCTTTATTAACCGGAAGCACGACGTATTCGAATACCATTTGTATGACTCTGCAGAGCTGTTCAGCTTTACCTACAACGTTTCATAACTCTTGCGCTAAAGTTAAGAAAACAAGGTTGTTTCACTGCTCAATTCTTTATATAGTTTCTACCCAATAGATATCCAACCTCCACACCTCGGTCCGACTGGCCAACGTCAAAATGGACCCGATCTGTGAAGATCTATCGTTGTAGTAAGCTACTACCACTACTACAGAAATCATCATCACAGACGGTTCAAAAACATCATCACAAACGGTTTTCTGAACCGTCTGAATTTATAGGTCAGTGATAATCGAAGGTTATCACAGACGGTTTGTGAGCCATCTGTAATAAATATTATACAGACGATTTGTAACTAGAACTGTCTATGAAAAACACTATCACAGATGGTTCTAACCAAAAACTATCTGTGATACTCACAAATCACAGACAGTTCTATATATATATAGAACCGTCTATGATGGCAAAGTATTACAAACAGTTTTTAGTTAAAAACCGTCTGTGATTATCAGCTATTACAGACGATTTTTACTTAAAAACCGTCTATGATATTCTTTTCTACCCCCTAAATCTAATTTTGTTTATTGGTTAGCCTCAGCAAATGCTAGCCATGCCCTCTGAAATAAGCAGATCGACATGTACATATATACATCCAATTCACATCTCAATTCATTTCACAAACATAAAATATCTAATTCGCATCTCAATTCATTTCACAAACATAAAACATCGATTACGTAAATCAATTAATTGAAATAAAATAAAATATCTATTAACAAATACATAATTACAAAAGATCTCCATTGCATTTGCACTTAGAAGGTAACATTGTATTTTTTATTGCTCTATCATTCCGGAATCGAGGTCTCGCGAAAGGAATAGATCCATAATCAACGAACTTCTCAGGTTGCACAAGCAATACTTGGATGGTGATTGCTTGTGTAATGTATCTCTCGATGAAGGATGTATCTTCGTTGATAGTATGCTTGGCGACCAAGTGTGGGTCCAAGAGACCAACCGATAATTTGGATAATCTAACTTTAATCACCATGTGTCTATATATATACACACGAAAGCAACAAATTATATATGACATTTATCGGTATGACATGAACGGAGACTGTGATTGTACACACTTACAGCGTCCAACATCAAATGAGTGAGGCGTCGAGAGCGTTGAGCGTAAAAAGATCAAATAAATCCTCAAAGATCACCGCGAAGACACAATCATGAACGTCGTGCTGTAAATGATCCGGCCTGAATTTGACAGTGATACCTGAGCGTCGTTCTCCCTATGGCTTATTAGTCTGTTCCATATATCAAGAGTGTAATCTCTGGCAACTAAGTCCTAGGGTTAGGAGGCGCTCTGCTGGGACGATTAGCGGCTCGTTTAGCATGAATTTGTGGGCTAATGACAGATACAGGATATCATCATCATCAGTCTTCTTTGATTTGCCCCTGCTACCTCGGTTGCAGGTCGACTTTATGATAGTCGATTATAAAGGTAGCACCGGTGCAAGTTGCTTCACCGGGAATAGCACCCGTGGATATGGCACTGGTGCAGGTAGCGGTGGTGGAGATAGGCCTTGTGGAGATGGCACCAGTGCATGTAGCTCTGGTTCAGATTGCCCTTGTGGATCTACCACCGGTGAAGAAGCCTCCAAGCAGATATCACTTTTGGACCACTGGATGAATATTCCAATGGCTTAGCCTAGAGTCACGAGCTCGTCGTTGGGGGGCTTCAGTAGCGGGACAATCTTAAAATTGGCATGCACACCATCCACATAAACTTTTTCGAAGCTTGGTACTAAAGATGCACGGTGCACCATGACCCCGTGAGCAAACAGATATGTCTGGCCCCAAGCAGCGCACAAGAGAATGGAGGTATATCTCACTTGGAGCTTGCATTTCGTAGGCTCCTACATAACGATACAAAATTAGCTACTCCAATAGGGCTATCAAGGGATCGAGCATTCTAGAAATAATAATTATTACCAGGATGTCGTCCACAGAAAATCTGGCCTCACTTTCTATCGTAGGATTGGACGCACAGCTACTCCGACGGTTGGGGGGCTGGCTAGCACAAGAGCGGCGGCAGCGGCCTGATTTTCTATAAATCTACGTATCTCATCTCTAATGTAATCAGCCAGCTCCTCTCTAAGAGGTGCCTTGATCTCCTCTCGTAGCCATGCCTCACGCTCAGCTTTGGTTCTCTTTCTACTTCGATATAATTTGGAGTTATTTGAGAAACTATGTTTCCAATGAACATAAAGACCAAGGCCTCTCGTACGACCCGGGTGCTCCTTGTTTCCCAGGGCCGCGGAGAGTATATCTCTCTCCCTACTTGCCTAGAAGGATCCTTGGGAAGATTCTACACTCAGTACATCCTGCAAGAGCCCGACATGTCATTTCACTTTCTAGAAGTTGTGAAGTAATTACAAGCTACGTAGTTCGATATCTTACCAGACAGTGAGACACTTCCTGGTCTGTAGGGTTCCGGAAGGAGATGTCCCCTAACGATGTGGTAGATGACCTCACTCTAATCCAATTTCGAGCGCGCTCATCTGGGATCGTGGCAAATGGCGGGGCGGTGTCTCGTAGGATTGCCTGTTTGTCCTCCTGCCTCCATTGTGAGATTTTACACGCATACCTAGCTGTGCCGCGTCTGTGGGGGTGTGTGTTTTTTGCCTGAAAGGCCTGGTGCACCGCACTTGCACTTCTAAAATCTTCGTTCTTCTTCATCGCCTCAAACTCTTCCCATTGTGGTTCCAGAAATGGGTACTTATGAAAGGGCATTATATCCTTCTCCACAAACTGCTTGACAAGCACGCTCTTGAAGTTCTTCCATGCTTTGCACGCCGCTAGCAAGGCATGTCATTGCCCGGAGTCGTGGTGTTCTTCTGGGATCTCGAACAATGCAAAAATCTCTGTCAGCAGCTCACGTTTTCGAATCTCACTCACAGTCTTCCACGAATCGAATGTGATCTCAATTCGTTCTCGTGCAACTATTCCGATCATTCTTCGAAATGCGTACGCTGCTCGACGAGAAAGGAGAGGGGTCCCAGATCCATCGACCTCTGTGATGGTAAATCGGCCCTCAGGCTTTTTCGACAGTCCTCTTCCTTGGCGTTTTGATTTTAGAGCGGACACATTCGACGATGATGTTGAAGAATGCGCGAATGACATGTTGGCCTTCTCATATATGAAGAGCGCAATGTAGCATATATTTATATATATATATATATATCAATATGAAAATAACATGAAATTACATGAAAGTACATATATTCATAAGTATATGTATTCATGAATCAACTATATATTCATAACAGTAAGATTTTTAGTTGTCCCTTTTATTTTCCTGCTCAATTATTGATACCTTACCTTCTAAGAAACTTACCTTCTGAGAAACTTAAACATTTGAAGCATCCTAATTAACAAGCTAACCGTATTAGAATTCTAATGTTCTTGTGAGCCATTTGACCGAAGTGTTCAGATTTTCAGTAAACAAAGGAGGCGTCAGTGACGAAGCTTACATGGTCTTACCAAACAAGTTTTTTTAGTACTTAACATTATGCTCAAGAGATAATGATAGTTGATTATTCCAGATTTCAGCTGACCAGAACCACATGATTATTATTTTTTGTTTGCACTTCACCCTAGAAGAAAAGTTTTCTTAGTCAAAATAGTGTTCGTCAGTTGGAATTAAGTTTACCATTTTATATTTGCTTCAGGTTTATCTAATGTATACTCTTATCTCCAAAAGTCCGCACCTTCTACTTACCTTTGGTGGAGGAGGGCACCGAGCTAGGGGGTGGAGAAGGCCGTCGGGCTCGGGGAAGGCGCGCCGTGCTCGGGGGAGGAGGGAGCCGAGCTAGGGGGTGGAGGAGGTTGTCGGGCTCAGGGAAGGCACGCTGGGCTTAGGGGAGGAGGAGGGCTCCGACGACGGGCTCGAGGGAGGAGGAGGGCGCCGGCGATAGGCTCGGGGAACAGCGCGGTGACTAAGTCTCTGTGCTGGTTGGTATAGCAAATAACTGCAGTGTACGCGCAAAACCCTAGTTTGGGGGTATATATAGGAAGATTATTATATACAGTTCTAAACTAGAACCGTCTGTGATAATAAATATCACAGACGGTTCTATTTTATAACTGTCTGTGATAACGATATCACAGACAGTTCTGAAATAGAACCGTCTGTAATAAGCCTTTGATTCCCACGCGTTGGAGTTATTACCTATACCAACCAGCAGACACTGTAATAAGACCTCATAGAGTGTATTTCTCTACAATAGCCCAGTGTATTTCTTTACAACAGCCCAATGAACATAGAGATATATTTGTATGACTCATTCTCAAAATTCACCTATATATCACCCATTTTCACATATACATAAATGCAAATTCACAAATACATCACACAAATGCATTGTTATATACATAAATGCCAATTCATATATACATCACATACATATATTGTTACATACATAAATGTAAATGCCCACATATATATCGCACATTCTCATTCCACTTGCTTATTTTCTTTAAAAAATTAGCCCTTCATGATGATCAATGCGTATGTAACTAGTTTCGTCACGTTGTTCGTCGTCGACCATTATGCCATTTCTAAAAGGAGATAACTCGTCAAATTGATTGTATTCGTTCTCATCCACTATATTCTCTACTCCGACAATTCTCCTTTTTCCATGAAGAATTATATGGCGCTTCTTATTTACCGGGTCGGTTACATAGAAAACTTGAACAACTTGGTTAGCGAGTACGAATGGTTCGTCTTTGTATCCGACATGTTGGAGGTCTACGATAGTGACACCGTACTTGTTAACCTTTACCTGTGGAAGATGCACCCCACAGCACCGAAATAAGGGGATCTTGAAAACACCGTAGTCCAGCTCCCAAATCTCTTCTATGAACCCATAGTACGAGTTTCTCAACCCATCGATACTGAACGTATCTATGTGGACACCGCTGTTCTGGTTAGCGCTCTTTACATCCTGAGCCTATTTATAGAATGTGTACCCATTTATGTCATATCCTTACCATGCCACAATTGTAAATATTGACCCTTTTGCCAACCATGTTAGCATCTCACTTGGCGAGTTCCTAACGATTTGCTCCTTCAACCATTGGTCGAATCGACTGTTGTGTTGTCTCATGATCTAAACATTCGGCCGCTCCGGATTCTGTTACCGAAGCATATCCTTGTGCTGGTCGATATAAGGGGCCACTTCAGTCATGTGTTGCAAGACCATGAAATGGGCTTAAGTATACGCGTCCATATCTGCAGTGATTGCTTTCCTTCCGATAGTTTCGATACTCTTGAGCCTCCCCTCATGAAGAGATTGAGGCATCTCTATCGTTTTAATCTGAACCATATAATCGGCACAAAACTCAATAACATCTTTACTTGCATAACCTTCAACGATGCTACTCTCTGGCCGAGATCGATTCCATACATAGGACTTGAGAATTCTCATAAACCTCTCAAACGGGTACATGCTATGTAGGAATACAGGTCCGCACATTTTTATCTCCCATACAACGTGAACAATGAGATGGACCATGATATCAAAAAACAAAGGAGGGAAATACATCTCAAGATGGCATAGAATTATCACCACCTCGTCCTGCAGAGCATCTAGCCCTTTGGAATCGATGACCTTTTGAGCAATTATGTTAAAGAAATAACACAGCCTCATGATTATCTCTCGGACTTTGATCGGCAAAATATTTTGAATTGCAATAGTGAGTATCTGTGTCATCAGCACATGACAATCATGAGACTTCATGCCATTTAACTTCAAATCTTGTGTCGAAACAAGTTTTTTCATATTGCCGGAGTAATCAGACAGAACTTTGACACCATGCAAGCACTGGAGCTGAACCATCCTCCTTCTCTCCGTCAAATTGTTTCTTAATGTTGCAGTATGAGTGAGCCCTCCGAAGGAACCGACGGTGACACATGTACACGGTTTTGCGTGAGTGTTTCAGCCACACACTCTCGGTACCATCTAAGCAGTGAGTACAAGCTTTTGCACATTTTACACTCTGGCCCGACAGGTTAGTAAGAGCAGGATAATCATTTATGGTGCAGAATAATAAGGAGCGCAAAGTGAAGTTCTCTCATTTGTATGTATCCCATACCTATACCCATTCGTTCCATAGTACTTTTAGATCTTCCACCAACGGTGCTAGGTACACATCAATATCATTCTCAGGTTACTTTGGCCCTTGGATAAGTATCGACAACAAAATATACTTTCGTTTCATACACAACCAAGGAGGAAGGTTATAGATGTAGAGAGTCACGGGCCAAGTGCTATGTCGGTTGCTCATGCTACTGAAAAAATTCATTCTATCTATACTCAATCCAAACCTTATATTCCTTGGTTCTGCACCAAAATTTGCAAAACTCCTATCGATGTTTCTCCACTAGGCGGAATAAGTAAGGTGTCTCAGTATTCCATCTTTCTTGAGCTCCTCCAAGTGCCAACATAGCAGTTTTACCACCTTTGGATTTGCAAAAAATCGCTTCAAACGGGGAATTGTAGGAAGATACCATGCCACCTTTGTAGGAGGTCCTTTCTTCACCTTTGTTCCCTCACCATCATCATCTGATTGATTGTTACATTTGTATCAGGATGTGTTGCACACCGGACAGACATGCATGTTTGCATACTCTTTACGATAGAGGATACAGTCGTTTAGACATACATGTATTCTTTCTACTTTCATTCCCACTGGACAAAGAACCTTCTTGATTTTATACGTGGTTTTAGGCAACTCATTTCCCTCCAGAAATATGTCCGCTAAAAGACCTAGTAGCGCCGTGAAACTCTTGTTAGACCAACCGTTTCTTTCCTTCAATTTCAACAATTCAAGCACAGCTGACAAGTTCGTGTATTTTGACCTGCAGCACGTGAACAAAGGTTTCTCCGAATCCTCCATCGTGCAGCACATACTTTCTCAGAATTTAACATACTTTCTCTTATCATAGTTCTCTTCTACATCACAAAGCATCTGATCCAGATTGTCATCGTGCAGCATATCCGAATCCAAATCACAATCGACATCATCCGGTGGCATATCATTGACTTCACCGGCGATGTCATCCGGCGGCATATCATTGACTTCGCCATGACCCCCTTTTGAAACCCCTCCGAATCAAGTGCACTTCAATATGCTCTCGATTCTTAAACATTTTTAAATTTTTGCAATCAGTGCATGGACAATACATATATTCTACCCTTTTATTCAACATATCGTCATTGGCAGCTCTTTTAAAAGCAGACACGCTATTAATGTACTTTTCACTCACACGGTTTGCGATATATATCCAGCTTTGCTCCTATATTATGCACATATATAACAACTTAGTATTACTACATATATACCATATGCATTGTGGCTAACTAAATCTAAATTAGCTAGATCTTCAAAGTATATATATAACAGTCATCAAAAATTACCTAGATCTAAATTTTGATGCAACCAAAAACAAATTTGATTACTAACTATATCTAGGGCAACCAAGAACTTGATAAATCTTCAAAGCTCTCCTTCCAAATAAGCCTCCTTCCACCAAATTAAATAGCCTGAAAGCCTTGCCGCCTCCAGTTGTAACACGGGCTAGATCTGGATCGAAATGAAGACAGATGCAGTTCTGAATGGCGCAATAAATACATAGTCAGATTATCACAGTACTGGAATATCACAGATGGTTTTTAATAAAAAACCATCTGTCAAAATTCCAGATTATCACAGATAGTTTTTTTAAAAACCGTATGTGATAATCAGCATATCACAGACGGTTTTTATTAAAAATCATCTGTGATAGTCCAGTATCACAAACGGTTCATCGGTAAGAACCGTCTGTGATACTTTTTTCCGCTACCAACAACACAGACGGTGTCGAAATTAAAACCATCTGTGATAGTGTACATCACAGACGGTTTTGCAAAACTGTCTGTGATTTGGCGTCTACTTTTAGTGTTTCTGTAGTAGTGTACGACCGCCCTTGTAGTTGTTCAATCGAGTTGAGCAGCTATTAGATCAGGTTTGACGAATCAACACTTGTGGTTTGAGCGTTCACTATATTCTTTATTTCGTATAAGGGTCTAGTCCTTCATTCTTGCTGAGACACTACCAACCACAATCCCTACTGGCACCTTTCGATGCCCGTACTGCATCTCTTTCCATTCCTTGCCTCCTTCTAGGACAAGGTTAAGGGACCCGGCCATCTCATGGCTTCCCGTAATGCTCCTTGTCTTCTAATCCTTTTCTTTTATAAATCCTACCGACAAATGTTGGGTCACTTAGTAGTATAAAACATGTGAGTTTCCTACAATACTACGGTGAATTATTAATACTATATTTTATGTAACTATATTTTATCAAGGTGAATGTGGCCATCAAATTAAACTAGGCTTTTGTCGGGTAGTAGGGCATAACTAACATCATATCATTCGAAACATTTATTTGTACATAAAATAATAGTGTAAAAATAACATAATGAAAATACTGAATAGTAAATAAATTAAAGAATGTAGGTTCAACATGACCAAAAATATGCGACTTTCCTTGCGGATTAGCGTGTTCAACTAATTCGCATTCTTTGAAATCTTGAACTTGAGCCGAAGCTTCTCCTTCTTGAGTCGGTTGGTCTACGGCGTTGAAGGCTAAAGCGAGAAACAATTAAACGATTTAAGTCCACATTCCAAGGATCGAATTTGGACTGAAAGAAAATAAAATAAATTCAAACAAAAATTCAAATAAATGGGTTTTGGGTTGTTAAGGGGTTTGTCATGGAGAAGTGGACCTAAAAATGGGTTTATGGGTTCAAAATGGTTAAAATAGGAATTTTTATGCCTTAACGGGTCTGTGAACAGTGTCAGGTTTTGGAGTACTATTCATCACGGATTGGCTACTATTCACTGTGCACCCGCAAGCTACAGTGCACGTGCGCAAAACAGAGGGGAGAGGCGGTAGCGTCCGGCGGGGCTATGGGTTTTTGCGAAGAGATTGGAGGGCATGGACAGGTAGCTGGTGATCCAGTAAACCCAATTTGGTGGTCGGCAGCGGCTAGGGTTTCGGTGATCGCCGGCGGCAGCGCTCACAAGTTTTTCAGGTTTTGAATGGCACTGTTGTGATCCGAGGGCTATCGAGAGGTTTGCATATGGCTTTGAGCATCTCTGGAGGTATAGGGAGCTTGGAGAGGCACTGGTTTGGCCGGGGAAAGCCTGGTGCGAGCTGTCCACAGCGGCCTACATGGCCGGGCAGCGGTGCTTGAGGGCAGGGCGGTAGAGGCCATGGGAGGTTAGGGGAAGCTTGCAGAAAAGTTTGTGGGGGCCTGAGGATGCTTCATGTGAATGTAATTGGATTATAATTGAGTAATTTGCTAGATTTAGAATTTGAGCTTACCTCGAGTATTTTGTTGGCTACGGGCAGCAGAGTAGGTTACAGGCCGATTGGTGATGCAGGGGGCTTACTATGAGTGTGCATTTCACAACGGAGGGGTTGCCGTGGCTTAAATAGAGGCGGGGTGGTGGATTCGAGGATGTCCCGATACTGGCGACAGGAGTGATCGGTGAGTTTTGGGAGAACTTGAGGGTACTCGGTGCTGGTGGCCAAGGGAGGGTTCTGGCGGTCTTGGAGAACGTATTGCGGCGGTCAAAGGACTCTGGAATCGTCAGGTTGTCTTGAGAGGGAGGGCTGTCGCCAGAGAAAGGAAAACGGGCGGCGGGGCTGGTTTCAGCTGGGCGGCGGGACACGCGGCAGGGGAAGGGTTAGGGGGTTGTTAGAGGCATCATAAACGAGGTGTATGATAGCTTGACTGAGTTAGGTAGGCGTGGCAGCAGTGGTGAGGCAGCTGGACATTGAGGCGGTGGAAATCAATGGCGGTGGTGATTTTTTGGACATGCTACAGTGCTGGCGCAAAGCAGCGATTGAGGGTGGTTTTGGTGATGGATTGGGGTGTCTGTGTGCCACTCTTCCTATTCTTTTAATGGCCTCATGTCTTGGGGTAGCTTCCTTGAAATCTCTGATAGGTGTGACTTTAAGATGTACGTAACTTCCGATTTGAAAACTAAGGTCCTTTTTGTGGTTGTCTGTATGGTTCTTCTGTCTGTCCTGTGTTATTTTCACTTGTCTCTTGCTATCCTGATATGAGCTTCTATATCCTAAACATTTTGCGGTCTAAAATACTGTCGTTTTCCAATCTCTGTCCAACTTGGTGGTGTCTTGCATTTTCTTCCGCATAGAGCCTTTAAAAGGTGACATTTCAATACTTGTCTTGTAACTATTGTTATATGAAGATACAATAAATGGTAGGTATGTATCTCATGCTGCTCTATAAACTATGACATATGCTCTCATTATGTTTTTAGAGTATTTGATTTGCTCGTTCGGTTCGTCCTCTGGTCTGCAGATGGTATGCTGTACTGAAAGCTAGATTTATTCTCATGGCATCATGTAGTTTATTCTAGAATGTAAATTGTGCTCCTTCATCTGAGACTATTCCTTTTGGAATTCCAAGTAATACCATAATCTTGGTTAGGTACAATTCTGCTAATTTGTTCTCATTATAGGTTTGTCTGTAAAGTACGTTACCTTTGCGGATCTATTCGCCATTATTCAAAAGTTTGTCGTATCCATCTTTGACCTTAGAAAACCTATAATTAAATCCATGTCAATTTCTTTCCTCTTCCTTTCTGGCATTGGTAAGGGTTGTAGTAATCTTGAGGGTTTCTGATGATCTGTCTTGGTCTTCTGACTCATATTATACGGGCATTGCATTCGGCTATCTCTCTTTTCATCTTATTCCACTACTATCTTTTCTTTAGGTCTTAGCATATTTTGGTTCCTCCGAGGTGTATAGAGAATTGTAATGGATGAGTTTCTTAAAATGTTAAGTCTTTCAATCCTCCATGCAAAAATGTCTACGGATTCTCAAGATTCTTTATTCATCCATAACGAATCCGGTTGAATCCTCTTCTTGACTCTTCTTTTTGAGTTGCTATATTTCTTTTATCCTTTTCTTGTGCTGTCTTAATTTGACTTGTCAATGTCTGGTGAATTCCCAAAGCTGTCATATGTCCTTACTCCATTATTCGTAGGCTTAATCGTCAAATTCCTTACAGTTGCCTGGAGTATTCCATGATAGAAGCTATACCATGATTTGACTTTCGATTTTAAGGTATCTATTGTGATACTGGCCTTTCCAGGATGGTATCGAAGATTTATGCCGTAGTCTTTAATTAGTCCCATTTATCTTTACTTTCGTAGGTTTAAGTCCAGTGATGCAAGTATACCTTAAATCCTTATGGTTGGACAAGATCTCACAATGATTTTCCCAACAAATGATGCCTTCACATTTTAGTGCATGACCCACAACTGCCAATTCCAGGTCATGGTTGAATAATTCGTCTCATGCGGTCATAACTATCTTGATGTGTAGGCTATTACTCTCCTTTCTTGCATTAGTACATATCCAAATCCTTTTATTCCCAGATCCATGTCATTAGTTCCGAAGTGAGATTCTATTTCATCTCCAGGGGTTTGAAAAATATAGGGTCTTTGTCGAGTTGTAAACAGTGTTTAATTTTCACAATAAAAGCCAATGAAGAAACGAATGTGTAGCTCCAGGGTAAGATCAATGAGGGTTCTAAGTGTATTAGAAACGTACCAACGATGATGTCGTTAGCTCCAGCTGTTTTTTTAGCTGAAACATAATTCACTCTTCATTGAACTGGCTTCATTATGCCCTTTCTTTTCTTTACTATCGGTGTTACTGTTGCTGATGTTTCTTTTGTAGTTTCCGTAGATTTTGTGATAATATGTCGTACTTGATTACCTCCTTGCTTCGGTAGAGTGATGACCTGGCAAGGAACTTGAGATTGCGCTTTTACTTGGGCTTTTGCCACTCCAGAAGGCACATTTCTCCTTGCACACTTATCCTTAAAATGTCCGAGTTGGTCGCAATGGTAGCACGCGTTGGGCAGTGAATGGTTAGCTCACTTATGGTTTATTCAATTCTTTTAACTTATTTACTTATTACTCATTTTCAAAGTATGCTTTCAATCTGTTTTTTTATTTGCTCTAAATTATCATTTTCTATAAAATAACCACTTAGCCATCATTTGATAAGCTTTGCATAATTATATATTATATCTTGTTACAAATGATTTGTTGAGTACTCTATGTACTCATGGCTAGATACTTTGTTGCTTAGTTGCCGAGAAAGAACCATATCAAACAAAGGTACTTGTGGAAAGATTCTTGGATGATTTAACATATTAGGACTTCGCTTCCTAGTCGATTGCCTGTGGGCATGTCAAATGACCACTATATTTGTTCTTTATTTTTGCTGCTAGTTTTTTAGGCCCTTTAGATTATTATTTATAAACTTGGCTATAAGGTCACTACTTTGATAATTAATAATATTTGCTTCTTTCATAGTTAATTGTGATCATGGTTGATATTTAATCTATGTTTTCACTGTGTGTACTAGTATGATCCTAGACTGATGCAGAATACATAGAGTTCGGGTTTACATGTTCGGGTCTTGGCAGCAAATCAAGGTCCAGTGCGGTCATGAAAACCGGGTGAGATGGCTGGACTGAACCAAGGCGTAACATGGACAAGGACTATGAAAGACACAAGTTGTCATGGCCGAGCAGGTCAAGTGGTGCATCAGGTGAATTGGGTCCATTTGCAAGCAATGACGGTTCGATGGTTCAGATGCGTGAGAGGCTTAGCGGGAAGTCATAGGGGCCACATTGAAGATGATGAAGCATGGACAATACTTTAAATGAAGGAATTAGGAAACGTTGGTCGAGGGGCAAAGTGGTCATTTGTCCAAAACTGAAAAAGTGAGTGGTTCAGAAAACCGGCGAGGATGCGGTTTGTGAAACCGAGACGGAGGCCTAAGTGGATTATATCAAGGAGGTTTCACAGAGGACAAGACGATGGATTCGGGCTATTGGAGCCAATGTTGAAGACATCGCTTTGGGAAGTGTGTGTGTGTGTAAAAAAACCCGTTATGTGTTGCGTTATTGGGTTTTCCTATGAGTTAGTGAATGGAATCCACTTTGTATCCAAATTTTAGGATTTCATGTGAGCCTCCACTATATAAGAGGGCATTAGAGAGGGAGATGTTAAGTTTTTGCACTTAAGCCAACAGGAAAACTAGGATGACTGCATATTGCCCTTATGGTTTTGTCCTCCAAGAAGAGTGGCCATAATAATTCATCTTCAAATGGTTAATTCATCTTCAAATGGTAACAGAAGATCAAACTCATTGTTTATTTCCCTTGTTGTGTGGTTTCTTAGCTTTGTTCAGATTTATTTGCTTTTTTGTATGGATTTTAGCTTTCTTGAGGTGATATCTTCTTATTCTAGCATGTCTAGGTTTATTTGGTATGTGATTTTGTTTCTTAAGGCATGTAGCATCCCATCTTGGATCACTTTTAGATGCTAGATCTCACGAACTTAAGTAGACAATGATCCTTGCTCAATTCTTGACCTCTTATCCTTAAAATAAATAAAGGTTAGAACTTTGGTAATTATTCTTAAGATTGTTGGTTGGAATATGTTCTTGATGCCCTAAGGAAGCTAGGTTTCAAGTTTGGACAAGTTCTTGGTTTTGAAATTGAATTGTTTTAGGTCTGTCAGTAGGGGAGCGGTTTGACTGTAGTTCCCTTGTCGGCCAGGCTGGCCACCGGTCGGACCACAAGTCTGTGGGCGTTTAGACCGGCCGGGGAAGTTGTCATTCTTATTGGTTTTTGATTGCTCATGTTGATTTATGTAACTTGCAAGGCCATTTTTGATCTTCTTAGCTTTCCATGACTATTAGAGTGAAAAGATTGTTTACTACCAGAAACAAAAAAGTGTCGGAATCATTCAACTACCGATCCCAATCCTCAGATGACATATATAGTACAGATAATTGAAACTGAGACTACAAAAGTAACGCGGTCCCTAGCTATATGTTTGAAGCACCAAGCCATCATCAGGGCGCTCGTTTTAGTGATAGTTTCTGACTTTTAGCTGAAATTTCACTATAGCTGTCTTTTTTTACTGTAGCTGATTTGGCTTTTTGGGTATAATTAATTTTTAAAAAAATGTAAAAATAGAAAAAACATGTTAACCCATTAGGGACAATACAAAGGAACACGAAAAAAAAGAAAATACAAAAAAGTCTAAAATATCTAAAAAATTCAGAAAAAGACGAAATACTGAATAGTGAAAAAAAGCAAAAGTTAAAAGTAAAAGCCGAAACGAGCAGGGCAACTCGAGTAGGAAGATGAATAATGAGCTCTGGAGAGACCATATATACATCTCTGTACTAACTATGAAGTAAATGAATGTGCAGATTAACTTCGTTGTGACATTACTAACCACCACGCATCCCTCAACGTCTAAGAAATGAATTGGACCTGGCTATTTGGAGCGATCGCCTCCACGAAACTAATGCGGCGGCTGCGGCTGCGGCTGCGGCTGCGCTGTTGGAATTTCTTCCCGATTCTGCACTTCAGTCACCGCTTCTTTCCAGAGGATGCGCGTCACCCTTTTCACCGGTGGGACCCGCTGGTCCCC
The DNA here is from genome assembly GCA_036346265.1 of Melocanna baccifera. Taxonomy (NCBI): domain Eukaryota; kingdom Viridiplantae; phylum Streptophyta; class Magnoliopsida; order Poales; family Poaceae; genus Melocanna; species Melocanna baccifera. Next base: position 20,415,554 of record CM070689.1, read on the forward strand.
GCCCTCCCAGCGTGACCCGCTCCCGACGTGACCTGCCACAATGCCTTGACGTCCGGACGTGAAGGAGCACCTGCCTCCGAATCTTCAAATGACGGACCAAGCAGTGGTCACATGCAAACAAACAATCGCCACAGGAATCGGGAATGTTTCTCATTCTTATTTATTCTTTTGATTGCTCACAGAAATTAAATCTCATATTCAGATTAATCATATTCTTAGTACGATTAATAATAACTAGATGTGGTGTAATGATTGTAGAACGAACTTAATATTTTGATTAAATAGTCTTATCATCAATATTATATCAATCAATCAAAGTCCTCTCAGCGGTATAATCAGGGGCGCAAGAGAACATTTTCGGCCGACAAAAAAGTACCATCTTCAATGTGGAATGCAGCTCTCCACTGCATGTGATAAAAAAGGTGGATGGAACATTTCCAGTTATGGACTAAACCGTGCAGATGGGTCTTTCGCTTCTCTTGACCTTGACCTGGTGAAGTTTTCGGCAGTACTGTGCGGCTGTACGCTGGTGTCCTGTTGACGTGGTACGCTGGTGTCACACCTCAACAACACAACACCTGCAAAAATTCAAGAGCAATAAAGTTGCACACCCAGGAACAGATCACACAAGGACCTCCGGTAGCACGGATGTTAGCCATTTTAATTTGGCTATAATGTGCACAGGTTCCGTATTTTGAGTTATAGTTGGTGATCGTTTTAATGATGGTTTTTAGTTTTTAGTTGAAATTTTACTGTAGTTGACTTTTTTACTGTAGCTAAGTTAGTGAATAGTGAAAAAAAAGCTGAAACTAAAAGCTAAAACTTTTAAAAATCAAAACGATCACTGCCTAACCGGTTCTTTGGCTATGCAATTGGTTCTTGATTTTAGGGGAAAATAATTAAGCACTCAAACACAAAAGGACACAAGAACACGAGATTTACGTAACTTAAAGCATTTCTCAACTTTATTATTGCTACGGTGTGGTGTACAGAAGACAACCCTATTCCTCTGCTTAGTAAGAGAGATATGCTATGATAATTGAATAAATAATATAACACTAAGCTATACGAATCGGCCTTCAACCCCTAATGACATATTTAGATAAAAGTGTGCACACAATTAGGATAATATACAACATTGATTCCCTTTAATTTTATAGAACCATCAGTTGCCGGTCAGACCCTTGACTGAAGATGGTCGTAACAATGAACCGGTTCGTTTGGTTTTTAATACTTTTGGTTTTATGGTTTATGACTTTTGTCTTATGCAACAGTAACTAGTTTTTAAATGGTGTATCTTTTTAAGACAGTGTTTATAAGTCAATTGCAGTAGATATTATACCGAATTTATCTATATTGGATAAAATCACACACGAATATCTCTTTTTTTAACTCTGTCTTGTGAACAACCAGAATTTTAAATTTTGTACCAAAAATCATAAACCATAGTACCAAAAACCCACCTACTATCTGATTTTAATAACTACAACACCAACTGCAAAACAAAGCAAATGTATGTACAAAATCCACGGTCCCACACTCAAAAAGCACCCATAAAACCCAAAGCTACTTTCCTCATCCAAAAGCCGAGAACGATGACCTAACAACAAGCCACCCCCACAAAAATATTGCCAGTGAGGATGGCAACCAAGCCAGCGTGAGGAGACGGAGGGCGGAGGATCAATCGTAGAACGAGGACGCGAGTACTTGAGCGCAGCGAAACCACCACTAAAGGTGCACCTCGTGTCTTCTCAGTTCTCTCATCCTCTGCTTTTTCCAAAGCATTTAGAGTCCAGGCATATACATGGACAAGATCTAGCAAGAACCTTTTTTTATATAAAGAAAAGTCCATTACAACATCGACATTTTATGAAAATGTCACAGTCAGATTTGTAGTGATCTTTTCTTTGTTTCATTGTTTATATAAAAGATTCAGCTCACACAGTGCCATCACACAAGAGCAAATCACATCGAGCGCATTACGACCGGTAGCAGTAGAAGCATGTAGCTAGAGTAGACGAGTTTAATTAGCTGCTCGGTAGAGTAGACGGCATCGTTTTGTGCGGTAGCTAGAGTATACATACAACTGAGTACACGGTAAACCCGGAGAGTAGAGACGAATACAGTACGTAAACGGGAACTGAAAAGACTTATCTGACCGGCCGGAGTTGGAGCTGGAGCGGCATCTCGCTCGTCTGACGCTGCAATGCCAGCTTGACGGCAGGCATAGCCCAACCATGTGGGTTGGGGCGTCGTGGTGACCTCTGGATCAGATGCGTGAAGGTGAGGGATGGAACCGGCCCGGGGCCTCATCTGCGACTCCGTGGAATCGATGGCCGGCTATCAGACCGGGGATGAATGAGAGCCATACCCTAGAGTTTTGCAACACTCTTCACGTCAATACTATGTAGGGGGTGCTTATATTAGCTTTTACTGATAGCTTTTGGTTTTAGCTTATGAGTAGTAATAGCTTGTAGAGAGGAACATGCGTGCGATTTTAACGGATATAAATAAAGTCAGTACAGTGTCTACTACAATCGATTAGTAGACTTTACCTTAAAAATACACTCCGTTTAAAAGTTAGGTACCATAAAAAAATCATTTATAGTAGAAAAGCAATTTATAGAAGTCAAAAGAGTCTTGACACTGAATTAGTACTACTGCAAACTAAAGTGCGGTATGACCGTTAATTCGGTAGTACCACAAATAATAGCGATAGTACCTTTCTCTTGGAATAGAATATAAAATGCAGCTTGAGCAAAACCAAAACATACACAACTTTTAAACCACAACTCCGAACTCATAAAACTTCAAACATAGCTTTCTTAGGACCTTTGGAACTTAGTCCAACCAACAATCTTATAGACCATTGCTAAAGTTCTAACTTTCATTCGTTGCAAGTAAGATGTGGCGGAGGATCTCAGAGACCCTGCCACAGGAAAGGCTGTGGAGGAACCCAAATCCTCTGCAGCAGTGCACCTACAGGAGAGTTCATCCTCTCCAACTGGTGGTAACACTCTGATGGAGTCATCGATGGATTTGCACCCTTAGGGTTCGTCTGCACGATCGCGGAGTGCTCTTCTCATCGGAGATAGATATAACCCAGACTTCCCCTATATGGCGGGGATTGCTCCTGGTCGCGAGGTGTTATCGCTCAACATCTCCTCAGACAAGTCAACCTCTGCTAGGAGTCGAGGTTCTATACAGGAGGTCCTGGTCCTCTCCTCAGATCCTCATCATGCTCCTACTAGAGGTTATCGCCAGGCTTCCCCTCGAGCGTACTCTGCCCCCTCTTCTGAGGAGGCATAGACACCTTCGACGATGAACAGGACCAATACTCTGATGAGCCTGGGAGAAATCCTAGGAATCATCGCTCTCCTTTGAGGCGGGCGCTCCCTTCCTCGGAAATTGAAGATCCTAACACTGCTCAAAGGAAGTGACTGGCCGCTCAGAAGACTTTACCTGGGTGTGTCCAGTATCAGTCCGAGGAGGCTCAAGAACTCCAAGACATAAATGACCTTCTCGAAAACCTGACTCCGGATCTCGCTCGGGCGCCCAGCTATGACCACTTGGCCGAAGAAATTGTGCGAAGACTGCGCAAGCTGATGGATAGACTTGAGTAGCCTAGTCGGCACAATTTGGGGAGTCGGATGAATACGACTGCTTCAAGTCATTCACGGAACTCTCCACGCAGGGATCAACATGGAGACAATCTATGATAGTCATCTAGGTATAGATCCAACCGAATGAGAGTTGCCAGAATGACTTCGGATCGGCGGGTCAACCAAGCACGTGATTGGTCACCCCTCGAGCCAAGGAATCTGCATCGGCAGATGGAATACGAGGAGTACTACCCTCGTACTGATCAGGCCTACTACCAGTCAGGCTAATCTACTATCGGGCATCGATGACTATGGTCTCCCGATGACCCAAGTTATCCTTCCTCGCAAAGGAGACGACAAGTAGTTATCTGATGTCGGGCGTTCACACTCGAACTCCGAGCAGTACGCTGGCCGACGCGTTTTCGCCCAGTCAACATGGAGAGATTCGACGGGTCCCAGAATCCCATCAAGTTCCTCTAGATATATACAACTGTGGTATGGACAGTAGGTGGCGATGAGCACATCATGGCCAATTACCTTCCAACGGTTCTCGAAGGGTTCGTGCGATCTTTGTTGTTCAACCAGCCCTTCGAATTGATTTACTCTTGGAGGCACCTTTTTGACTTGCTCATAGCTCGTCCTTGCATCGAATGCAACAGAATAGCGGAGAGACCCTGTGTCAATTTTCAGGTGTTTCAGCTAGGTTTGTAATTCGATTTTAGAAGTCTTTGACGCTTCTGTAATTTTGGCATTCAAGTAGGGAGTTCGTAATAAGGGGATCACCGAGGATATTGCCTTGCATCCTCCGTCCACTATTGTCGAACTCTTTGAGATGGCTAATTGATACGTGGCTACCTTTGAGGTAGTCGAATGGACAAAATCTTGTGATCGGGCCAATTGAGGCAAAAAGGAGGAAGGCAAAGGTGGAGAGAGGAAGAAGAAATCCAAGAGCAAGGCAAAAGGTCACAAGACTCGCTCCGATTCTTCAAATGAAGTCTTGGTCATAGGTGATGAGAAGCCTCATAACCCCAACAAAGGCAAAGGCAAAGTATTCACCCGGAGGGAAGGCAAGCCGAGGTGGTGTCCCATCCATCAGAAGGAAGGCCACAACCTCCGTAGTTGTCGAGTCTTCCTGAAAAACTTAAGGAATATTATTCTAGTGATGGATCGTTTCCTCCAATCAAGGAAGCGGGACAGTCGAGCAATCAAAAGCACCTGGATATGGACGAAGACATGCCTTTCCTAAGCCCGAAGCATATGATCGAGCACATCTATGGAAGTTCGTCTGCATATGAGTCGAAGAGACATTATAAGACCATCAAACGTGAGGTAAATTTTTTTAATCACTCCCATGCCAATAATTTTCCTAAGTGGTCAGACATTACAGTCTCCTTCGGGAAGGATGACTGTCCGATTCCCTTGGTTCAACACGGTCGGTTCCCGATTATGGTTGAGCCCACCATCAACAACTGCCGAGTTAATCGGGTGTTGATTGATGGTGGTAGTTTCCTAAATATATTATTTGTCACTGCTCTAGAAGAGATGCAGGTTCCTCGAAGTAGGATCAAGCCGGTACAATATTCCTTTCATGGAATTGTGCCGGGTTCTACGGCCAAACCCATTGTCCAAGTCTCTTTGCCTGTAACATTCGGTACTCTAAACAACTTCAAGACAGAGAAGATTCCCTTTGATGTGGTCAATTTTGATATGGCTTATAACGCCATTCTTGGTCGACAGAGAAGATTCCCTCGAAGTTGAAAGCTACGCCGAAGCCAAACGAGGGAGTTAAGGAGGTTCACTTGGATCCTGCGAAGCCTTCTAAGACTCTTCGTATTGGAATATCTTCCGACCCTGCATAGAAAGATGCTCTCATCACCTTCCCCCCGAGCAAACGCAGATGTGTTCATGTGGCAGCCATCCGACATGCCCGGAGTCCCTAGGGAGGTGATCGAGCATAGGCTAAATTTACAGCCTGATAAGAAGTCTGTAAGATAAAAATTACAGAGATTTACGCCAGATCAACGAGAAGCAATCAAAACTGAATTGGACAAGTTGTTAAGAGCAGGCTTTATAAGAGAAGTTGATCACTTCGAGTGATTAGCTAATCCTGTAATGATTAAAAAGTCTAACGGTAAAGTCTATACCAATCTAAATAAAGCTTGTCCAAAGATAGGTTTTCTTTGCCTCGTATTGATCAACTAGTGGATTCTACTGCTGGTTCTGAAATGTTAAGTTTTCTGGATGCATAATCTTGTTATCACCATATTAGTATGTGTCCAGAAGATGAAGAGAGGACCGCATTTATCATACCATTTGGAAAATTTTGTTATGTCAAAATGCCATTTTGTCTGAAAAATGTTGGTTCGACTTTTCAACGTTTGATGCAATTCCCACAGTGCGATTCCCACGACACATGGATGATGTACTTTGATGGGTCACTTACCTTAAGTGGCTCGAGGGCTAGGATGGTCCTGGAATCTCCTGCGGGAGAGACCTTAAAGTATGCCATTCAATTGCTCTTTCCAGTTGCGAACAATGTAGCTAAGTATGAAGGTTTGTTGGCTGGCATACGAGCCGCGAAAGCACTCGGGATTCGTCGACTACTCATGAGAGGAGACTCTCAACTAGTCATGAATTAGGTCGGAAAAGAGTATCAATGCTTGAGTTCAACCATGTCTCAATATCTGACAGAAATTCGTAAGCTAGAAAAGAACTTTCTCAGTTTCGAGTTACAGTATATCGCTCGGAAGGATAAGTTTCTCGCAGACCAGTTAGCTCAACTAGCTTCTTCCCGGTCACCGGTTCCATCAGGAATCTTCTTAGAGCAACTCTGGAAGCTGTCTCTAGTCGAAAGGCTAGAGACAACTCCTGACGAGGTGGCGTCTATTAAGAACGAAGATACCTGGATGTCCGCCATCTATGAGTATCTTCAAAAGGGTTTCTAACCCGAAGATGATCTCGAAGCAGATCGTTTGTCCCGAAAAGCCAAGATGTATATCTTGGTCGAATGGGTACTCTATAAATGGAGTACTCAAGGCATCCTCATGCGCTGTATATCGAGAGAGAGGGGTTACAACTCCTCAATGATATACACAAGGGCATCTGTGGAGTACATGCATCCTACAAAACGTTGGTCAAAAAGGCCTTTCAACAAGGTTTCTATTAGCCAACAGCCCTTAATGATGCCAAAGAGTTGGTTAAGAAGTATGTACAATGTCAGTTTTATAGCAGGCAAATACATCAATCAACTCAAGCACTCCAAACTATTCCTCTTTCATGGCCATTTGCAACCTGGGGATTAGACATCCTCGAACCTTTTCCGTGAGTGCCCGAGGGCTTTGAATTCCTTTTTGTGACTATTAATGCATTCACAAAATGGATTGAGGCCAAACCAATGGTTCGCATAACAACGGAGGGTGCAAAAAAGTTCATGATGAGAAGCGTAATTACTCGATTTGGAGTCCCAAGTCAAATAATTACAGATAATGGTAAACAATTCTCTAGTACGAAATTCCAAGAGTTTTTCGAGGAGCTCGGTACCAAGCTTTGCTATGCCTCAATGGCTCATCCTCAAAGCAATGGCGCGGTCGAGTGTGCGAATGGGCAAATAATGCAAGGGATAAAACTCGAGTCTTTGATCAATTGGTCAAATGCTCGGGGGCTTGGGTGCAAGAGCTCCCTACAGTATTATGGGCTGAATGCACAACCCCTAGTCGAGCTACCAGAGACACTCCCTTCTTAGTCTTCGGAGTAGAAGCCATGCTTCCTCCAGAACTAAAATAAGGTCAGCAAGAGTCAAAAACTATAACGACTTGAACTAAGAGCAATTTCAAGTGGATGACATCAATCTGCTCGAAGAACGGAGGAACCGAGCCTTAATCCAATCGGCAGTCTATCAGTAAGCCATGCGCAAGTACTACAATCATAAGGTCCAACCTCACAGCCTTGCTGCAGATGACTTGGTATTGAGGAAAATCCAATCCCAGTCTAATCAGAATAAACTTTCCCCCAAGTGGGAAGGTCCTTACATGGTAGTCGAAGTCACGCGTCCAGGCTCTATACAACTTGCCATGGAGGACGGTTAAGTTCTTTCAAATTCTTGGAACATTGACCAATTACATAAATTCTATGTCTAAGATTTTTTTTTCTTGGCAATAAAGTTTTATTATTCTCAATCTTTTTATCTTTGTCTAGTACGAGTGCTTTTTGTGTTTGTTCGATTGTTCCTAGTAACTTCAATTAGTTTTATCTAGTCAAAGAAAGGCACCGCACTAGTCGAAGTCTCTCCCTTCTGCATGTGGTCCTGCCAACTAGAAGAAGCTTCCTAGTGATACGCTGCACCTCATCTCTTGTTGCTAGCACGAAACAATTGAGTCATCTATAGACACATTGAGCAGACATGAACGAAGTAACTCGAATGATCATCTCGCTACTATTCTTGTCTTTGATTCAATTAGCCTGGTCGAAGTATGGCAACGACTACCAAGTCAAAGACTTTTCTCTCTGCACGTGGTCCTGCCTACTAGAAGGAACTCCCTAGCGTCGACTCATTCCAAACCTTTGCTTCCAGAGCATGACAATCGACTTCAACAATGGTAGTGGGATAATTTGTTACTATTCACTTAGTTTATTTCTACAAACTAAGTAAATAGTTGGGGGACCTAGGATAAGATTACTCGTATAACTTCATGTCTTAGCTCTAACTTTTTCTTGCAACTTTTGTTTAACGAGTACAAAGGAAACATACATTGCAGGAAAAAGCTTCTTATTCATCGAAGAAAAAGACCTTTTATATATCAGTAAGTTTTTTACAATGTTTTTTACAAATGCTACGACTTTCTAGGGCGAATCGAGCTGCATTTCTTTCGACACTCTACAGCCATAAGGCTCAACTTCTTCCATCCATTGAGCTGCTTGGACGTTTGAGCAGTCGAAATCCTTCTTGATTAGTTTGAGAGATTGACTCGAGTCACTCGCCTTGAGTTTTGCCAAGGTGTAGGTTACTGCACTCTTGACGGCCTCCCATATTGAGTCAATTTGCTCACCGTTTAAGTTAGCCAAATGATTCTCTAAGGCCTTGACTTGCAGACTAAGAGTACTCGCGCAAGTGGTGAGGGTGTCTTCAGAAAAGACCACCTTCTCAGAACCGAACTTGCCGAGTAGACTGTTGAAGAGAACAATGTTGTCGTGAAGAGTTATCTTCGCTGACTTCATCTCTTCTCCGCTGTGGGTCGAGACTTCGAGAAGTCATTTCATTTCGGCTACTGATCCTGCAAATAGGGAATCAATAATCAGATAACGACACCACATAGTCGTAAGTTTTGTCACGACAACATAGTTGTAAGTTTTGCTACGACAACTTAGTCGTAAGCCCTACTACGACTCCATAGTCATAGGGTATACTACGATCACTTAGTATAGATAAAGAAAGCATTACCTGAAAGTCGTGCATTCAAGGTCCTTCTAAATCTCCGCCTCTTTTCGAGTCAAAGCTTCGATCACCTTAGTCTTTTCATCGACTTCGATGTGGAGGCTCTTTGCTTGGTTTTCCCTTTCTGTAAGAAGATGAAAGTCAGGGAGTGTAAGAGAAAAATAGAAGGGAAAGCAGTCGTAGGTTCACAACTTACTATTTAGCTTCTCTTCTAGAGATTTGCTTCTGTAATTGGCTAGTACTAGACCAATCCTGATGTCAGCGACTTCCTTTTTAAGCTTTTGCATCTCAAGTTTCTCATTCTCGAGCGCAGCCACCAGGATTTTTGCGTTGCTCCTAAGCTAAGAAATATTGGTGGCCAGTATAAGAAGGTTAGTCGAACAGTCAAAACAAGCTTTGATTTAAAAAAAAAACTTACCATGCTTCTGCTTTCTTGGAGAGCCTCGCTGTCTCTTCACGCAAGAGGGTTAGCTGCCTTTGGTACTCGGCCACAGTCGCCATATTTTCCAAGGATCTCTGCATTCAGAAAGTCTATAAGACACCAGCAAAAACACTAGGATGAATGTCAAAGTGCATGATACTTACGTTCATCTCCCTTTGAATGAAAGTTTTGAGAACGCGCGAGGAGTCACGAAGCTAGTTGATCTTGTCGACCCTTCTCCACCACACTTCCTCAAGTCGGCTATCGTCGAAAATCTGCCCTCGGTGGGGCAGGTCTCTTGGGTGTGGGGCATTAGGACGGTTGAACAAGCCCCTCGCTGCAAAAGGAGGATTAAATAGAGAACAGAAGAATTTGGGAGGTTTACCCTCTTCCCATACGTTGCCTTCTTGAGGAATGTCTTTGGCGACCTCCTCAAGAAGTGCTCTTCTCTCCTAGGTTCCCACAGCCACCTCCGTGGACGTGGGCGTGATGGTCCCCACGACCTCTTCTGTGGTCGTGGGCACGACAGTCCCCATGACCTCCTCGGTGGTCGTGGGCGCAATGGTCGCTACGACCTCCTCTCCGGTCATAGACGCTGCAGTTTCCCCAACTACTTCTGTGGTTGTGGGCACCTCGGCGCAAGCCTCCAACTCCATCAGCTGGATGGTCAGTTCTTCGACCACCACCATTTCTTTGCTGACTACGGACAAAGTCGCGGGAGGCTCACTCGCAGTGTCATCTCCCTTCGATGGAGACACCGAGCTGCACAGTCAAGAAGATAAGAGAGTTTTTCAAAACAAAAGAAAAGAGTTGTGTGCAATCTTATACGTACGTAGTTCTTTTCACTTTGATCTTGAACGTTGAAGAAACCCTTCCAGAGATGAGCTTCTTCGACTTCGACTCCTCGACCGTTTTCGGCTGCGTAGAGCCCCTCTCGACCGCTTCCGATCGCATGGTGCCACTCCTGACCGCTTCCGGCCGAGTAAAGACACTCTTGACCACATCTGGCGGAGAGCCTTGAGCAAGTATGTCGATGCCTTGCTCCTCTTGACTCCTCAGATAGTCGAGAGCAACCTCGACTACCACTAAAACGGACCCCTCCTCAATTACGGGTACTGTCGTTGAAGTAATTTCCTTCACAGAAGACATGAAATCCCTCTAGTATTCTTTGTTGAGCTTCTTAACAAAACCTCGAGATGCACACACTGAATGGGTTTCAGTACTGTAGTAGAAGGTTACCTTGAGCTTGGGGGGTCCGTTGCTTGAGTGCTACTTCACTGATTTCAGACGCGGTCCATGGCGAATTGCTTCAATGGATCAACTTTCGCAACAGGAGCGGAAGAGGTGGCAGCACTCGAGCTATCCTTCTTCTTGTCGGTAGCCTTAGTCAGCCGACGCCTTTTTGCAGTAGGAGCCTGTTTCTCCTCTGCTGCCTTTCCAAGAACCATCAGTTCGACCCCTTCGTCTTCCTGACGGTCTCTTACGCCTACACTCTGGAAAATGAAAAAGAGAGAGTATGACAACTAGTCATTAGTTTTCCTACAATTATCTAGTCGTAAGTTCTTCCACGACTAGCTAGTCGTAAGTTTTCCTATGATTTCCTAGTCGTGAGTTCTTCTACGACTAACTAGTCATAAGTTTTCCTATGATTACCTAGTTGTTACTTCTTCTGTAGCTGTCTAGTCGTAAGCTCTTCTATGACTACCTAGAGGTAAACACTTCTACGATTACACATTATTAAAAGGTAGCATCAGTGTTTCAATTACCTTTAGGCGTTCCTCTCTCTCCTCAATGGACATGTCCACCAAGATGCGAGGAGCTTCCACGTCCATGGACGGAGCCTTCTCGTAGATATTCTTTACCTAGATGTTGATCTCATCCAGGTCAAGGTCTATTCCATTTGAACCATAATTAGAATACCAAATCCAGAGTTACTCTCATAAAAGGAAGAATTTAACTTTGCAATGACAATTACACTTACTGTGTTCATAGTCTCTGGTTGCGTCGGAAGCACCAGAGTACATCCACATGGGATGTTCTCGCCTCTTTAGAGGGCAAATGCAGCGGGTGATGTAGTCCTTGACTACATACCAACCCGTTAGCCCTCTATCCCTCAGCTCCTTGATCGTGGAGATGTAGGGAGCTATCCTCGTGATGTGTTGTGGGACCAAGTTCCAGGAGGTGTTCTTCTCGGCTCCCTTACCCACGAAGGAGAGGCTATCTTCACTTGTGGTCTCCTAGTAGAAGCACTTCTTTTTCCACAATGGCCATGATGACTTCGTGAACATTGGGATGTAGGCTTTGGACTTGCCGATATGGAGCTTGAATCCGTAGCTACCGGCGATCCCAGCTTGGCAACTTAGTTCGTGGTAGTAGCGGAATAGCTCCAAATTGACAGGAATACCCAAGTACGCTTCGCATAGATATACAAAGATATTCAACATCGTAATTGAGTTGGGAACCAAGTTCACCAACTCAATTCCGAAATACTCCAAAACAGCGATAAGGAAGGGATGAGCAGGGAGTTAAAGGCCACACTCACAGAATGTTTGGAATATATTTAGCCAATCTCTCCCGATGGCCAATGTTGCCCGACGGCCTCGATACATCGGACGAACTTCCACGGCGGAATGTACTCGGTCCTCTCCAACTCCCTCAGCTTGGAGTGGTCCATCTTTGACGTCGACCAGTTCAAAATTTGCTTCGCCATCTCTTTTTGACTAAGAAGTTTGAAATTCTAGAGGAGATTTGAAGGTGGAGGGTGACTTGTTTGGTAGGAAGCTCAAACGGCAATGAAGGCAAAGGTAAAAGAAGAAGGGTCATCTAAGCACCGCCTTTTATCGATAGCTTCGGCTATCCACCTCGAAAGTTGAAGCGATTTTCTCGAGAAACAAACGAGCGGACAGATTTATGATGGCTATTTAAGAGTCCGTCTGGAGTCCATTTTATCAACTCAAGTGAAATTACCTTTCAGTCGAAGCGCACTTCTAGTCAAAGGTCGAGACGGACAAGAAAACAACCGAATGAATTACTAGTCGCATCGATGAAATGACGAATGAACTAACAAATGCACAAACAAAAGACGACGGGACAAACAACCATACGAATTAATGTCGTACGACTGAATGAACAACACGATGAGGACTACGCGAACGAATATGCACGAACGGCAATGACAACTACATGAACGAATGCAACTATTGATTAATGACCTAACTAGCTACCAACCGTGAGATAGAAGAAGGGAGTCGAGAAGCATTATGAGAATCTACAAGCACAGAGTGAGTCGAGAGAGAAAGAGGGAGAAAATGGTTGACGACTAACCAGATGACGATGGCAAACAAACAACCAACTACGACGAAAGATTGCATGACCTAACTATTGGCAGACCGCGAAAAGAAGAAAAGAGGGTGTCGAGAAGCACTAGGGGCTCTAGAAGTAAAGATAAAGTCGAGATAGCAAGGGGAGGGGAAGAATCGCCGGCTAGCTAACTTGGACAACTCAAATATACATAGATATCAACACTAACAACTACACAAGCACATGACATTAAACCACAAAACTCAGCGTAATAAAAACTACCCACAATCACATATACATATCAATATCACATATCTAAAGGATCACAACAACATTTAACTACTATTGCTACTACTACTCAGAAACTACTACTTACTACCACTAACACAAGGCAACTGACAACTAAAAGAGAATCACAATTAACTACAAACACAAAACTATTTGCAAGAAAATAGCCTAATAGAGAAAGCAAAATTGGCCACTACTAATCACTGTCACATGTATCAATCACAACTGCAAAACAGAGTAATACCTAGCCATTCATCATAGTACACAATCTCACAAACACAATGCATACATGATCAATTAACTTGAGCAGTGATTAAGAAACGCTATGAGAGAAAGGGATAGAAATTATACTAAACATAGGAGGAAGATAGGGATGAAGTAGGGGAAGCCGAAGTGGAGGAAGAAGTTGCCGAATTTGGTGAAGTGGAAGAAGTGGTCGCAAAGGAGTTCATCATCTTTGGGGTCGACGAGGTGAAGGAGGCGATGCAGGGTGGTGGCCTAGCACACGGTGGAGTTGGCGATGATGCTAAGGAGGTGGTGGTGGTGATTTGGTGGTAGCAGCGCAGATGGACAAGAGCGGATCGGCCGGTGGCTTGTCGAATTTGGAGGAGGGAGTAGGTGATGGCAACTGCATTGGGAGATGGCGGCTCGGTGGAAGTGGTGTGGCAGCATGGTGGAAATGGTGTGGCAACACGGTGGAGGTAGTGAGGTGCAGAGGAAGGGGTCGTTGGACTCGTGAAGTTGTCGTCGAGATCAGCGTCGAAGGCGATGCAGGGCAGTGATGTGAAGTAGTAGGGCTTGGTGGCGGCCAGAGGGAGTTGAGGTGGCCGCTGGTGATGGTGCGGAGGAGGATGCGGAGGAGAGAAGAAGCAAGGGGAGCCAAGGTAAAAGTAGTACCGGATTCTGGCAGTAGTGTGGAGGTGGCGGCTATGGGAGAAAGTGGCAGCCGGAGGAGGGAGATTGGGGCAAAGGCGTGTGGTGGAAGGGAAGGAGCTGAGCGGAGGCAATGGTGGCATGGTGGATTGTTACAGTTCTATGAGGGTGGCCCAGAGGAGGAGGGTGGAGGTGATGGTAGTTGGTGGCGGTGGAAAAGGGAGGAGCTAGGAGGCTGCTAGCGAGCTGGCTTAGCTTCACTGATGCTAGAGACAGAGAAGGAGGAAGGGAAGCAAATGGGGGCAAAGGGCAGAAGAACAAAATGCCAAGCTCGGGTCTTGCAATTGCTGGTAGGATTGGGGAATTCTTTGGTCTTTTTGTGATTTAGTCCTCGTCATTCTGGGAAATTGCAAAATAGTCCTTTCTTTGATTTCTTCTGATTTAGACCATAGCTCCGTTTTTGACACGGTTTGATCCTATGCGTCCGTGGTGATGTGTACATCTGTACAGAGAAATCCTAGCATCCCGATTTTAAAGATAATGCACCTCGACATGCTGGCCTGTAGAAAAATTATAAAAATATAAAATGGTCCAATTATGACAATTAATTATAGAAAAACATGTAAATGATGATAAATGGTCCCAAAATACAAAAAACATAATGGGTAAATGATATGAAAATATATGCAAATATAATGCATGCACTCACTGGAGAGGGGGATTTCTCAGGCAATGGTGGCATCCAGAGTTAGAGAAGACGACGAGGTCTTGGCGATGCGCTATAGGAGCAGTGGAATCGAGTAAGGAAAAATCAATTTGGGGAGAAATAACGCAATATGACATGGTCAAACGGTTGAGGGCTCACCGGGAAATGCTCGGGCCAAAGTAGAGCAGGTGCACCAGAGCTAGAGACAATGAAGGCTTCCAAGGCAAACTAGTGGAGGAAAGGCTCAGCCAAGGGGCAAAATGGAGACAATATTGCACGATGAGGAGAAGGGTGAGCTCGGACGAGGCTTAAATAGGTGGGGCACGCATATTCACTCAGAGGCATTCCCAGACGGTGACACAGCAAAGGTGCTCATGAGTACTATGGCCGATGGGATGGCTTGAGCAGGCGTGTCAGGCGATCAGAGGCTGGCAGCGATGCTACTAGCGCAGCGACGGGTACAGTGGCTTTGCAGATGGTTTGCCATAGTGCGCTCAGCGTGGAGCTGTACGAGAGCACTATGGCATGGCTCGAGGTGGAAGACGAAGTCTAGCGAGTGGGTCCCAGGCACGCGTGACAGAGAGTGAAGGAGGTGGCGAGAGAGAAAGCGAAACAATAAGAAGACGCTTTCGCATGGAGAAGGCAGGGAAAACAAAGGCAGCTCGGGCTAAGGATGACACACGGGCTGTGTTGGGCTGAAATAGTGGCGAGCTGGCCGAGGGAGAGAATTTGAGCCATGGGCGACAAGAAATTTAAATTTGGTTTTCTAATTGATTAAATTGCATAATTCAAGTTTGAATTTCTAAAATTTGCAAATCAACTTCAAAATTTAGGAAAATTTTTGGGTAGGTGCTTTAGAATATATAGAGCTCATATAAATTATTTCTAGGCTATGTACAAGTTTTAATAATTTTTTCAAATTCATTTTTGCTGCAAAAAATGTAAAAATATTTCAATAAATGCTGAAAAATTCTAGAAAAATCCAAAAATACATAAATGATGATTTAAAAGTAAATATAAAAGTTTTAGGAAACTTGGGTTGTTATAATACCCGCAGCTACAAACTTAGAAGGTAACATAAAACCCAGGTGCGTAATCTCATCAATTAGTAGCTGGAGATCATGAGCTTGTCCAATTATGGACATAGCCTCATCTATGCTTAAGTTAAAGAATTGATCACACATGTACGGCTAGTGACTAACCTCTACCTCTGCATATTTATAGTCTATTGCATTCCATAACTTTGTGACAGACTTGTTGTCCATATGCACATCATAGAGCTGATCTGATAGAATGGTTAGAATGCAGCCAAGAGTAATGTTCGTATTTTTGAATTGCATGTACTAGTCAATCATAAATGGATATTGCGGGTAGATAACCCACTACAACCCCAAAGACATGAGCCAAATTTTGGCTCTAGTCTACCATCTACGAAAGTTCTGACAAAAAAACCTCTCAGGTTTCATTGCATCCGAAGCACCAACCATTACTCAATTGCAACAAATTTCACAATAAGATTTTTTGAAATGTTGGACATGTGGGCAATATTTTAATTTCAAATTTTACTAGGAGAAAAACACAGTAAAAGACTAATGATGCAATAAATAAAACAAACAATAGGCAATTCATTGTACTTTATAACATACACAAGAAAATATTACAACAAAGCTGATTGATCACACGAACAACTTATAGTGGGGTTGATGGAGAAAGCAAAGTAGCACTAAATGATACAGTACAAAATATAGATGAAGCAATGAAGCGAGTGGTCGTGTAGATGTGCGCTGTCTAGAAACCATATTGACGCCCCCGTGCAGGCGTTCTCTGCGGCAATGGTCTAGAGATCTCGCTCTCATTCCATCCCGATGCACGCCAAGAAGAAAGGCCGATGAAGTTCGGTGCCTCAACACTCCAACACAAAATACTAGACGAGGAACAAGATGTGGGGGACGAATGTTGAAATTCGACTGTTGAACCTGGACATCTCTAGGTCGTTTTAAGGATGCATGACAATTACTCTCTAGTAATTTGTGCCATTAACATGAATTAAACCAAATTAACCCTGCCATTTGAAATCACATTCACACAGAATTAAGAGAGAGATAATTGCATGATTTAGCAAAATAACAGGTGGATTTAATGTGTCATGAGATGCGCTATGACACAGCGCGGCTCATTTGAAATCACATTCAAATAGAATTAAGAGAGAGATAATTGCATGATTTAGCAAAATAAAAGGCGGATTCAGTGTGCCAGGAGACACGGTATGACATGACAGGTAGATTCCAAAGCATGATTTACCTTAAATTATCACACACATGATTTTCATGTGAAAATACATGAATACACTCGTGCGTGCGTGCGTACGCACATGTGTGTTTAGCTAATTTCCTCTACATGCCATCTCTATACCATGTGTCATATATTTTAAGGAGTGACAAGGACTCCACCTTATAAATTGTCTTTCCTCTATTTGGCTAGACAATATGATACTAAACCATGTATACTTTAGAATTGCTAGAGGAAATGGGTCTCAACTCATTGGCCAATTTCCAACATCTTGTTGATTGATGAACCGAAGACTAGACTTTCTACCAAAGGTAGTGACATGTTAGGTCGCCATAGAATGTTTCACATGGGACTCTATATTTTCGAGATTGCTTCAAATAGAACCAACACCCGTTACCTATACACTAAAACGACTGTTACATTCGACAATACAAATCATGATTTTTTATTAGAGTAAATTTTGCAAAACTACATGTTTATTATTGAAACAATACATGTTTATTATCAAAACAACCATAAAACTAAATATTTAAGAAATAATTTCAGAGAACTACATATTTTGACTGAGAGTGTATCACAAAACTACAAATTTAAGAGTTTTCATGAAATGCAAACCGCTCTGGGTGGTTGGACACACGCATCAGTGTCGCAAAGGATTGCTAGGGTAGCCACCATGCTGGACGGTAGCTTGCATTTCACTGTCAGGTGGGTCGTCATTATGTAACTGTATCATCTGATGGAAATATCAAAACATGTATTTCCAGTTTTTATATAAAGTTAAAAAGTACATTTTGTAAGATAAAGGTTATCAAAAAATAAAAATCTTTATTAAATTATAAATCAAAATACTGCAATAGTTTATTCCCATATATATATATATAGATGCTAGTGCTATCACTACTGATTCTTCCACTCAACAAAAGTATCACTGATGCTCCATATGAGGATGTATATATATGACTTTTTCCAATTTTCTGAAACAAACAATAATTTTTATGCATATTGTTTCTGAAAATTTTTATGTGTCTTTTGTTAATGTCCATTATAAAAAATTTTATCAAGTCAAATTATTTAAATTTTTGCTCTTTTACACTTGAGTTATATATATTCGCTGATTAGTTTATAGTCAATGATATTTTGAACTGTCTAGCTTTGATATGATCTTTGGTGGATTTTGAATAATGAGTGTAATGTCTTACTTCAATCTAAATTGAAGCAGAGGGTCCTGACGCCTAATTGACAAAATTGAAAGACAGAGGAATGTGAAGCAATTGGCAAATTATTGGAACCGAATAGATGGAATTTGAAATGGACGGCCTAGTGTGGGATGTCAAACAAAAGAATACGATGTAGTGGAAAAAATATTCCTATTACTAGGGAAAATACATATGACGCAACAATTATAATATAGATAATTGATCCCTCAGGTATCTCTAGAAATTAAAATAGCAAAAGTTCATTAAACATAATGGAAAACTAGAAGCATGTACAGTATATCAAGTAAATTTCAAGAAATTATGTCGCTCAAAGTCCCTAAAGGTATACATTGCTCACGTTTTTTTTCTAAATAATACTGTAACTGTCATATATAGGTATTGCAGAATTCATTAATATACAAAAAGAGAAAAAAATCTTTCACTATGTTTATTTCTGCTTCATGGATTACCTAATCATTATAGATGCTGTAGTAATAAACAATTACAGGAGAGAAAAGGTACGGCAAAATGCCCAAACAGGATACACTATATATATGCTATGCTGCAGCGATTTGTTCCTGAACATCACATACAGACTATTGTGGTTTATATTTACTGGTCAATGATGACATAAATATGTAATTTTACCGTATGGCATTATAAAGATGTTAAATTATTTCTGGAACTAGCAGGTGTTAGAGATACAGAGATCAAGATGGAACTAACAATGGCAAGCTTGGTGCAAGCATGGAATGAGCGGGAATTCAATTGATGGTACTCGTTAGCTTTATGCTACAACTCTTCCTATTATTTACTGGAAGCCTCCGGCGGCGAAACACCAATGGATTGCTTAGGGTTACAGTATGGTTGGCTTATGTGGGGGCAGATTTAGTTGCTGTTTATTCCATTGGCCTTTTCTCTCGATATGAGGACAAATGCAAATCAGGACGGCACTCATTTGGGGACACATTGACCTTCCTTTGGGCACCCTTTCTCCTTGTTCATCTCGGTGGACAAGATACTATCACTGCCTTTTCTATTGAGGATAACAATTTATGGCTGAGACACCTGCTAAACCTCGTAATCGAAGTCACCTTAACCTTGTATGTCTTCTGGAAGTCAGTAGAGAGAATCAACTCAGAGCTACTGGTTATTGCAATATTCATATTTGTTGCTGGAATAATCAAGTATGGGGAGAGGACATGGGCGCTCTGGAGTGGGAGCCGAGACGGCCTTGGAAAATACGAGGAAGAGGAAGTAGAACAATCGCCGAGACAACACTATGGGAATGCTAATTCTAGCCAGGAATCCTATGCTCTTCAAGCTGTGCTTTGTGCTCGAGGATTGTTTGTAGGACGAACCATCCTCCAACTTGGAGATAAAATTCAACGTAAATTAATAGTTGATTTTCAAACATATAGACCAAGACAAGTGAAGCTGAAGATCATAGTGATGGAGCTTCGCATGATGTACGATCTCCTATACACTAAGGCCATGGTGCTCCAAAGATGGACCGGTGTCATATTCCGGTGTGTTGCCCAGATATCCATGGTAGTTGCTTTTGTGCTCTTCCTCAAAACCGAAAAGCATGCCCACAATAGAGATAATGTTGCGATCAGCTATACATTGTTCGTTGGGGCCATCTTTATGGAAGCCTGTTCCGTTTCTATGGTGATAGCATCACCGTGGACAAGGGCGTGCTTGAAAGAGGGCAACTTTATTTATTGGCTTCTTTTCAAGGGCATTCAATGTAACAAGATGCGGTGGTTGTCAATTTCCATGGGGCAATTTAACCTTATAGACTCCTCCATCTCTGAGAAATCCACACCCACACTGATCTCAAAGGTCATCGGTTCATTTGGTTTGGAGAAGCACTGGAGATATATACGGTACATCAAGCACGTAGAGGCCAAGGAGATTACCGAGTGTATTATGGAATGGTTTGACAAGCCGCCCGAGGAGCGATTTGGACGGCTAGAGCTTGGCAGGAAATTGAACTATACACTTAGTCTACCTTTTGAGCATGCCCTTCACCGTCTACATATATACACAGACTTGCATATAAAACACTTCGGAAGTGCTGGTAGCCGTGCAGCTGATGTGATGGCTCTTAAGAAAGAATGTGAAAAGCTATCGAACTACATGATCTACCTAATGGCAGTGTATCCTTCCATGTTGCCGGTCAGCAGTGCTGCACAAGATGTTGGACCTGGACTCCCAAAATGGGTTAGGGAGAATTGTGGCGAGATGACCAAGCTAGAAATTCTGGAAAAGTATGCACGTGATGTGCTCGTGAAAGAGCGGAACTCGGCCTCCCCCTTCGAACTGCGAAACGACTCAGATTTGAAGCGATCATTGGAGCAGATCAAGGAGATGTGGGTGAGGCTGCTCGTCTACGCGGCTGGCAAGTGCCGCGGGGAGCTACACGCGCTGCAGCTTGGCAACGGTGGGGAGCTTCTCACCTTTGTCTGGTTACTCATGGTGCATCATGGCCTTGGGGATGTGGCAACGGAGCTCAACCTTTTGACATCTGATGATCCTGAGGTTGCCAAACACGGGCCGGTGGTGTCAATGGAAAACAGTAACTGGGGACCACGTCTAGAAGGGCCTTTTTACGCCTTTGATTTCTGTCGGAATTCCTCGTCAGGGATGTCAAGCGAGAGAGAACATGAAGCGGGGATTCCCATGTCCGTGATAATGCTTGATGGGCTCGTTGATCTGTTGCGCGGTAGGGAGAAATGAAGCGGGGACATCACACGAGCAAATTGTTGGGACATCAGAGATACAGCAAGGCAACAACGTGCGAGATAGTGCAAATTGAGGGGCTCCTGTGTTTCCAATAAATTGAAGGGTTGCGCAACAGTTTCTGCCACTCGGCTGCTTCCAGAACCGTATGCAATCTGCTGAGTCCTCATGTGTCTAGGGTCATTATATTTGCCTGCAATAATGAACTTGTGTTTCTCTCTCGTGTCAGTTGCCGTGGTCTGTACTGTCCAGGAAACACTAGTTCAGGTTTGAATTCGTCAGTTAGCTATGTGTATGCGTGTTTGGAGATGCAGGTCTAATATGTGCCTGCCTATTTCCGTACTTGATCTAATCTGTGCGTTCCCCTATTTAAGCAGCGTTTGATGTACTCAGACCCATTTTATGTGGTACTATGTGCTTGTTGATGTCTGCTTTCCCCATGTAGACAATTTATCGATCAGTCATTACTTACTGTGTTAATGTGCATGCTAATGGGCAGAGTGCCGAATTTATGCAGAAAAGTTGAGGCCAAGAAAGTAACACGATGAATTTCTGCTATATATGTTATTCGGTCCAAACGCTGAAGAGCAGGATTCGGCAGAATTAACCGGGAATGATGTGCAGATTCCAGAACAGAATT
This sequence comes from Melocanna baccifera, assembly GCA_036346265.1. Classification (NCBI taxonomy): domain Eukaryota; kingdom Viridiplantae; phylum Streptophyta; class Magnoliopsida; order Poales; family Poaceae; genus Melocanna; species Melocanna baccifera. The sequence goes on from CM070689.1 coordinate 20,437,045, forward strand.
TTATAGGCAGCCTTTTCCCTGCTTTGCAGAAAGGCTGATTCAAACTCGCGACTACCAGCGCACAATGAAGAGACTCCACCAATGCGTCAAGCCCGCCCGTCCTATAGCGATCCTAAAAAAGTAAAAAAAATCTTAGAAATTCTCTCAGTAATGGAGAAAAAAGAAAAGGATCTACACCGTTTATTTTTGTGGAACTAGATTATAACGACGCATATAAATCATATATAGATATTACAAGTATATTTTCATTCATATATAGGCATTAGAGTTGCATAACAATAACAATCTACGTTTAGTTTTGTGGAACTAGATTATAACAATGCATATTAATCATATATAGATATTATAGTTACATTTTTCATTCATATATATGCATTAGAGTTGCATAACAATAACAATATAGCCGCATAATTGTGCAGGTAATTACGCTAGTTTGGATTAAAATAATTCAATATTGTCGTGGTAATTTATCAGTACCTCCATTCTTGTTTAAACATTGTTTTAGAATTCGCACAATCAAAGTTTTAAAACTTTGACTGCTGATGTACACAAAACTATTTAGATTTGTTACATGGAAATTGTATTACTAGCTGTTATCGAAAATACTTCGAACCATTATATTTCTAATAATTTTTACTCATAATACAAACATTTAGTGGCCATAAAATTTATGTATTAGGTCTCGCTATATATATATATATATATATATATATATATATATATATATATATATATATATATATATATATATATATATATATATATATATGTATTGAGACTATATCAATGTCTAAAACGATAAGTAAAAAAAGAATAAATGGAGTAATATCAAAATAAAAAAAATCTACAATACCTCTTGTAAACCAAGGGTTAGATTTAAGGCACACTTCGTTATACTCATCAACCGTTGCAATATGGCTAGTGCGTTGCAAGTGCTGAAATGTACGCAGTATATGTGATGATAAGCGGCTCCTATTTCGATGTCATTTTGGCTCATTTATCATGCGAAACTTTGGCTACACAATTTGTAGATTGGAATTGGGTCTGTTTGGGATATTTAGCAAGTTGAGGGGTTTCTACAGAGCTGCCATTTTAACCTCTTTCGGCCTTCCCCCAACTCGAACCTGGACAGGGTGTGCTTGTTCTTGTGCGTGAGTCACGGGACACGGATCGGAACATCTAAGTTTTGGGAATGAACCACACGGAGATGGCGTTCCATGGATGCAATATATATAGTGTATAAGAAAATATAGGTTTCCATCTATACGAGATAACAGGATGGAAATTCTATTCAAGAATATTAATCAAATAATATCCCGTATATACATCGCGCGCCATCCTCAACAGAACAAATGCCATACAGCGGCCAAAACATAACTAAAAACTTCAATCAGAATCTCCCAAAACTGCACACAGTCTTGACAGTAGAGACAACAAAGCATGTCAGCTGGGAAAGTAGGGCTCATCCAATGTGCCGAGCTTGCGGATTCCGTCCTCGGTTGTTTAGCCCCTTGATGCAAAGGCTCTCAATCTTCTCCCTGCTGCAAACCAGCCAGAATATATCCATTTACAAGCACTAAGAATCAACAGGCTATATCTGTCTAAACAAGAATTATTTCTTGTTTTCCAAATTGTGCATACAATAGAAGCCCAGTTTTTTTTGACTCTGGAAGCGAATTGATTCAACTTGTTGTGCAGCACAAACATTTGAACCAGAACAATCGAAGTTTTGGGCGTTCATGTTGGCTCTTTTAGGCTGTAGTTTATAGTTTTTAACTTACATTTTTGAATTCTGATTGTTCGTGAAAAATAGTACGGCGAAAGAAGCACTCGTGTGCAAGTTTAACTAATATAAATAAAGTTGGTACAATATCCACTACAATTGATTTGTATATCCTATTTTGAAAAACACACAGTTTGAAAAACTAGTTACTATAGCATAAACCAAAAGCCATAAGTAGTAAGCTGAAAAGAACCTAGCCAGATGGCTTTTGGCTGTGGGTTTTGGCTGAAAATAAATAGTGTAGCTAAAAGGAATGGATTTAGAATGAGGAACGAGCAGTGTAAAAAGTGATGGAAAGATGTATGTGCGCGATAAGAGTAAAAGGAGTGGGGTGAATGATGCACCCGTGATCCCTTACCTTACCTCGAAGTGAGATGGTAGCGAGAGGAGTGGAGAAGCCACTTCGAAAAGTTGAGTGTTCATATTAGTTTTTGATTTTTTTTTAAGCAGAAGCCAATACGAACAGAGCCTGCTACATCCTGCTAGCTAGCTACAGAAATGGACATCTAAAATGACTTCTTTTTGAAAACATTAATGACTTCACTGTCACTGATAGGCACAAGTGTTAATTTCACTCATGGTAAACACCATCATGTAATGCTATTGAGAGGTGAAACTAAGGTTCCAAATCCCGGCGATAACCGATCGGTTACTGCCGGTAACCAGTTTTACCGGTGCTGAACGAAAGAAAAAACCATCGATTTTTTATTTAATTCAAATTTAAAATTTTGAATATAAAAAATAATTTCTCTAATAATATTTACATTATTTCACACTAATGGAATATATTAGAAAGATGCATGCATCTCTCGTGTTTGACTTCGTGCTTTTTGCCATGAATGTATTAAGAATTTTCAAATTTTGAATGCAAAAGTTAGTTTATCTAATAATATTTACATTATTTAATATTAATGGAATGTATTAGGAAGATGCATGTACCTCTTGTGCTTAACTTCATACTTTTTGCCATGAATATATTAGGAATTTCTAAATTTTGAATGTAAAAGTTAGTTTCCCTAATGATGTTTATATTGTTTAACACTAATATAATGTATTAGGAAGATGCATGCATCTCCCATGTTTGACTTCATACTTTTTGCTATTAATGTGTTAGGAATTTTCAATTTCAAATTTGCAAAACCAGTGTTTCTGGTTTTTAGCGGTTGTTCTTCGGTTTTTGGGCGGTTACTGGCCGGTTTTCCTACCTACAAATTTCGAATTCAAATTTTAATGTGTGAAATTTGACCTATTTTTTCCAGTTACCGATCGGTAACTGGTACCGGCCCCCTACACCATTTACTCTGGTAGCGGAATTTTGAACATTGGGTGAAACTGTACGCAGTAGTACAAATACTAGCACAACCAAAGTTCGCTATATCTTCTAGCTAGGCATATAAATGGTTTAAGCGCGCACATCGCTAATCACAGATGATACTAGATAGGAAGCTTTCACTAGTCTTGATCTCTAGTTTACATCGTTGTCCTTTCTCAAGGCGTATGCACCTCGTATTAGTGAGCAAAGAGAGTAAAGAACTCCCTAAGCAAGAGAAGATCTGTTGATCCGTAATTCTATATAGCTTGTGCTGTGTGATTCTTCACCATGCATGGTTCGGATTTCTTTCAAAATTTCTACCCAGCAAAAGGCGAATGAGAAGGAAATGCATTTAGAGAGAGAGAGAGAGAGAGAGAGTAGTATGAGAATGGTAGGCATCTGGTCTGGATGCCAAACTACCCCCAATCAAGTTGTTCTGCTTACTCAAGCTTACATATCCCTGAACGCCCTCCATGGATGACAACAAGGCATGCATGAAATCGTTGTTAACATCACAGCATCCTTGCGAACGTCCTGCGTGCCTCTGGCTTTTGGCCATTCGGCGAGAACAACACCTCGTGCCAATGTTCACCATATTCAAATAGTTGTATTTTTTTTCTTGATCCACACACTCCCTACATCCGTTTCAGGAAATAAAACCAATGCTTGTTATGCAACAGCCATTACAAATATTTTTGCCACACAGTGAAATCCGAAATAAACTAAGAACATGATCCCACACCACTCATGACTGATTCTCCACCAGAAATAGGCAGAAATTTGATACAGAACAGACAATTAGCCAAATTGCAACATCAGAACAATGTTTTTTTCTTTCAGAGGAGAGGGAAGGGAGAAGAGGAGGGAAGATTTGTCTATGAGTTAATTTTTTATCTTTTACTGTATTTCTTTGTAGTAAATATATAGTTTGTTTAGTGTAGATAATAGTATAAGTAGCACCTGAAAAAAATTATAGTTAGAGAAAAAATAGTATATCAGAATCTTGTTAATTTGTATGTAAGTAGCACCCACAGAAAAATATATTTACATAAATAAATAGTAAATTGAAATCTTGTTAATTTATAATAGTAGAAGTAGCACCCTTATAAAATTTTAGTTAAAAAAAAGTAGTCCGTGAGGGAGAAGTTGTGCTGTTTGTGAGAAGTAGCAGTGTTGTGTTGGTGCATGCGTGACTGACTATTATTCGGTACATAACTAGAAAGTCGGTTAGTTGTATTAGATACTCCGGCCGAGTGCATGAGAAGGATGAATGGCTTGTATGGACTAATTAGTTCAAGTTAGCGTCGGAGTCGGATAATGTCTGGTACGGAATACCTCGGCCTTCGGGTTGAATCGAAAGTGTAGTGCACCTTCATTATGCCCTGTGCCTTAGGGATTGAATGACGTTTTATCCATGCGGTAGTGCAGTTGATCAAGATAATCGAACGTACGAATGTAAATTACAGTATAGCAGTACTTGTATATCATATGATGCGATCTAACCAGTTGCATTATTGGAAATGTTTACAGGGCCACTACATTAAAAGTGCATTATAGTGTTGGAACCGTTCGTGAAGGTCCATATAGTGTTGACTTTAGCACTTTTCTACAAGCCACTTTGGTACACTCAGAGACAAGAATGGCTTTGGTACACTCGCAACTTCTTCTTGGACCCTGAGGTGTGTAGCATCGTCATACAATTGCTTTTGAGCTGGTCTCCAATGCAGATTAGATGGGAGTTGAGAAGATTGATGCGTACGGCTGTATGGAAGAGCTTTCTGGAAGGCTATCAGCGACGTGGATACGAGTGTGTGCTACTTGTGCAAGGATGCCCAAAAGAAGTTGTATTGGGCCCTGGAGATAGGTATCATTCGGGTGGTGGGAGCAGTTCGTGATGCAGATACGCTCATGACTTCCACTTTTCAGTTAAATATATTTGGCTAGAAAGAATTATTGAACCACATTAAATATTATTCGGTGATCAGCTCGTTCTTAACTAAGCTTAATGTTTTTCATAAGAATAAGATATTATCCCATGTTTCTATATTGTGTATTTTTAGGATGCCATCAACACGAGAGGAAACTAGCTCAAGCCTATGGCCAGTAAAGCCATTTAGGAAATCTGGCCCACCTGCATGGCAGCAAAGTCTACATGAGCTAATGATGAGCCATGGCTGCTAATGCATGTCAAGCCAAAAGGAGATACATGCATGCACAGAGATGCAGGTGTTAATGCCCATGCATGCAGATGTGTTCACGTGAGGAGTCAATGTTGCAAGTGTTAATGTCCAAGCATGTTGACGCACCATGGGAAGACACATGCGTCAGGCTGCCGTGAACCACTAGAAGGCATTGAACTCTCCAAAGGCCTATGTGCCAAAGTTGTTGACCAAAATCACTTTATGTTTGGTCATGTAATATATTTTGGTTACTTATTAGTCGAGTCCATAGTGTCCGTTCAGTCCAAACTTGGGAAGGTTTTTGAGTCAGTTTCCTTTGGCTCAGTTGGAGTCTACTTCGGGTGTTTGGCTGAACACACCTTCCACCGGCCCTAGGTAAGCGTGAGTTAGGGAATGCCTATATATATTTGTGTATGTCATTTTATTTGAGGGAGACCACCTTTTTAATAAAAATCAATCTACTAAAGTTTGTTCATGTTTATCATTACTACCGAAATTCTATAGGAAATTAGGAGTATTTTTTAATCAAGACCGTTCAGCCTTTCCGTTAGAAATTAGGTGCACGATAGATCTTCGCTTAGTGGTTGGTGAAATCAATGCGAGCATGTTTTGATGAATTAAGGAGTGTTCATCTCTTGCACTGGCATTGGAGGATCACTACAATTCATCAAGACTCCCGTGAGTATCCAATTCTACGTCGAGAAGATCGGACGACCCCATATCATCTTGTATCAGAGTGTGGTTTACCTGGTAGGATTTTATCCTGTTAAATTTTTGTTCATTATTTGCTGTCCTATAGTCCCTTTAAGTACACAATATAGAAACATGGGATAGTATTTGATTCTTATGAATAATATTAAGCTTAGTTAAAAACGAGCTCACTTGATAATATTTAATGTGGCTCAATAATTCTTTCCAACCAAATATATTTAACTGAAAAGCGTAAGACATGAGCATATCCACATCATCCTCCCCTTCTTCAAGAAAAGCCATCCTCAACTTTTGATAGGCTAAAATTGTACTAAACAAATAATACAACATGTATGCATGGTATATATATTTATCATCAACACTTCTTCTGCTTAGCATATCATGAACATCTGAAGGTGTAGTAAATGAAAAGAACAACACATATGTATGGTATATGTATGAATCAATTGTTGTGTTATTCTTATTATTTTGCATAACCTGATTAATATAGCAGTGACCAAAAGATATATGCATTGTAATGTTGTCTTTCACACATTATATGTATGCATTGCAATATTGTCTTTCACATCAGTTCGGGTGCCTAGCATGTTGGTGAAGAAGAGGTTCCAGATGCTGGTGTTTCGAATGGTGCGGAGGATGTCACTTGTGACGAGGCTGACACAAGTAAATGCATTAGACGAAGATTGGTCACCGCATGATGAGGCTACAGGACTGGCTGATGAAGGAGAACATAGGGAGTAAATAGTGTGTCAAATGGAGAGCGCTGACTAGATGGCCTAGGCAGAAGAGGAAGCTGTGCAGGAGGACGATGAGGATAGTTCCAATGATGATGAAGCACCCATCTCACAGGAATGGAACATATTTGATGCCGAGGGTGTAGCTGCACATGATGAGCACGAATCACTATGGGAGTACCATGCCACAGAGATCTGGTTCCACTCAATATTTGTTGATAAGGCATCCCTATAGGATGCCATTAAGCTCTAGGCAATGTCCATGCAGCGGATGTTTCGGGTCGTCAAATCTAGTCAGGAGCAGTACACCATCAAGTGCAAGCAGGCCAGTTGTCCTTGGTGAGTACATGTACATAGACCAAAGTATGAGACTCACTGGCTTGTCTCGAAGGTGGAACTGCACTTCTGTGTGCTTAGCAGTGTTTTGTCGAGGCATCATAACCTAACCTCGACCTTTATAGCCAATTTGATGTATGGAGAGATAGTGGAGAAGAAGGACATTGAGGCGAAGCACATCATGGTAGCTATCAAGAAGAAATTCAAATACAATATTAGCTACGTGAAGGTGTGGCATGCGAAGCAGAAGGCTTTGGAAAGATGGTTTAGGTCATTCAAGGTAGCGTATGACAACCTTCCTCATATGCTTCAGGTGTTGAAGGACAGAAATCCAGGCATGTACACTGCTTTGAAGGAGAAGCCGTCTACAACGTCGCTAAGTTTTGTGATATTGTAGGAGGCCTTCTTAGCGTTTGGTGCCTGCATCGAGGCTTCCAGGCATATATGCTACCCCGTGATCTCAGTTGATGGGACCTTTTTGACTGAGAAATACAAAGGGTAGATCCTTACAGCCATTGGCATTGACAGGAACAATTAGATTCTACCATTGGCCATCGCATTTGTCAAGAGTGAGAATTACGACAGCTAGTTGTGGTTCCTTCAACATCTGAGAGTGGGAGTTGCTGGAGCTCATCCTGGTGTGTGTGTAATCCATGATCGCCAAGCTGGGATATTGAAGGCCATAAGAATGCTGCAGCAAGACCCGGAGGAGCCATTCCCTTAGCTGGATATGAGGAGCAGATGGTGCATTCATCATCTGGGGGCCAACTTCTTCAAGTAGTTCTCGAAGCAATCGTTGGTGAAGCTATTCAAGAGGCTGGCTATGCAGAATCTGCGGTGTAAATTCGACACTTTATGGGTGCTATTGGATGAGCACAACAGGAAGCACATGGATGAGAGGAATAAGGGACCGACCATTGTTGGGGCAACACAACCAGAACACCTCACACCGCTGCCAAAGTCCAAACCTGCTGGTCCGAGGAGGAGGACCTCGAGGAACATTAAGTGCTTCTCCCACTGAATCGAGGTCAAGCCATTAGAGAAGTGATTCCTACTGCACAACACGGACAGCGCAAAGTATGACATAATGACAACTAACCTTGTGGAGGTTTACAACTTGGTTCTTAGAGGCCTTCATTCTATGCCCCTTGTCGTCATCGTCCAGGGTGTTCTGCATAGCACAATTGGCTATTTCAGAGAGAGACATGCAAATGCAGCACTTCATACCACCAACCCACAAACACCCTACTACGCGAAGGTTACAATATACATGCATACGAAGACAAAGAAGGGCTAGTTGCACATGGTGTACGTGATGGACAATACGGAGCATTGTTTCAAAGTGCTCCTCCAGGATAGAGTTGGATTTAGGATGGCTCATTCTCTTGTCACCTATGATGTATGTCTTGGAGATCATATGAACCAACCTAGATGTACGTGCAATAATTTTCTTCCCAACCGATCTTCCGACGACTTGTTCTCCGTCGTTTGGACTCCGAATTTGGTGATTCAAATTCCTAAATTCATCTAAATTCATATTCTATCTCCCAGTATATATTTTATTATTTTTAGATTTTATTTGGATTTTTTAGTTTAGTTTGTTATGGCTTTTCGCGTGTAGACTACGACTATTGCGGAGAGTATAACCTCGACGAACCCCAGCAAACTTCGAAGCAAGGCAAGTTACACCTTTGACCATATTGATCATAATATTTTAAATTTATTTATGTTATTTTACTATATATGCATGCGTACTTTTATTCAAATGTAATTTAAATTCATGTTAAATTCTAGTTATACCCATATCCTTTGTATGGCCAAATTTGATATTGAACTCCCTTATACCTTGTCACCATAGAGAAAAACTTAGTTAGTACATTAGTATTAACTGGATATTTTTGTAGCAAAGCTTAGCCATACTTGGAATAATCATAGGTTGGGATACCATTTTCACTTAAACTATGAAGTTTTGAAATCTATTCTTGACTTTGGTGAGTCAAGAAAATATGAGATGTTTCAAATAAATTATAAAACTTGGTTTTGACCTTGGCTAATGGTTAGGTGGTGGGTGCTGGCATGCATTGTTGTTCGGTGACACAATGCTAATTGTCAGGCACAAGGGGGTATGTGGATTGAGCCTAAGTCAAGTTAAGGACCGGTCTGTAAGCTACTGTTGCAAAGCCATATCGTACTACCATAAGTCTGGTATGGGACAGACCTGACTAAATAATTTGTGAAGTTCCAAACATAGTTTCGCTATAGGCTGAATGTGAGCGTGGCGTAGGCCGCGAGAAGTCTCACATGGCACAAGAGGGGGCTTCAACTTGTGGATTCAAGTTGTGGTGAAACCTTAGTGGCGGCGTAACTATTTTGACTACGGAACTTTGTAACAGCCTTGTCATGATATCCTCGCCGCACACCAAAGGAAGTGTGCTGATCCGGTGGTAATATGGGATGATCATGTCTTGTGGGTAAAGCTGTACAACCTCTGCAGAGTGTATAACCTATCCTGGATAGCCGTGCCCACGGTTATGGGCAAGCTGAGTAAAGTTTTTCATGGATTAGACTTGGGTTTTTAAAATGATTTCTGAAAAAGCTTATGGATGGATGGAATCCATGACCAGGTGGGATACCTGTGAATAAGTTGGTGTTTGGTCGTAGCCTACACTAACGATATGAATCCATAAGAGATTTTGAAAAGCATATGGATAGATGGAATCCATGTGAAATCATTTGAAAAAGATGGACCCGGTGGGATACCTGTGACTAGGTTAGTGTTTGGTCGGAGCCTACACTAACGATATTATTTTGTTAAATTGTTATTTCTATCTACTGTATAAAATTTAGCTTTTGCACTTATGTATTGTATTTGAATTCAGTATTGTTTTTCGCACAAATAACCTTATTAAGCCTTCCTTGGTTATCCTTATGCATGCATTCACTCTGTTAAAAACTCCTGGTGTAACTTGCGTAAGTGCTTTATGTGCTTACCTTGGGAGTACTTTATGTGCTCACCTTGCTAAAATCTGTTGCCAGAGGATGACGTCAACAACTTCGGTGAGGATGGTGACGACTAGGCCGTGTCTTACAGTCATTCGCCTGTGGGCAGGCAGGATGGGCTGTACCTCTACGCTTTATTCTTCCGCTATTTTATTTTTGTTGGCCATGAGCATTTATTTGTAAACCTTGGCCATTAGGCCCGTTTAATAAAGTGGGATTGTTTTGCACGATATGTATCCCTGTTGACCCTATGTGCACTAGTTTTCCCTGGGATAGTGCGATTTATACAGAGGGACTTGGAGTTGTTACTCCGGGTCCCGACAGAGATGGTATCAGAGCAATAATGACCCTAAGATGTGACCGTAGGTTAAATAGAATGGTTGAACCCTAAGGACTTATCTTGAATAATGAATATTTTCAAAAATCCTTGCTTACTCTCACCTCTCAATCTTTTGCTTATGCTCATCTCTCATTCCCTCCTCATCTTTATGTCATTACTAAAGAACTTATTTCTATCCCTTCTCTTGCCCAAAATAACTTTAGATGAACAACAGTTGGGATCCATCAAATCTGCAACCTCTACAATCTTCGCCTTGAAGGATCACGCTTTGTACTCAGAGAGCCACACAGGATGACACCAAGACAACCGTTGCCCCTTTAGATAAGTTGCTAGGCAGCTATTAGACGATGTTACGAGCTATCAGGTTTTTTTCTTTTGTGGATAGCCGTAACTGTTACCTAATATAATAAAATAAAGAAGTTTTATTGGCTCTTATTCATTGTTTTTGTTGCTTTCTGTGTGTTTGGTTTGGGATTGTTACAAGAAACCCCCCTCTTCTTCTAGTTCCCTCTCTTCCCTCTAAATCTGAAAAATCTCAGCAGATGGTGAACACCAGGAGGAACAGCGTGGATAATGCCAACCCTGGAGCCCAAGGAAGCTAGTCTGCTCCCATTCCTCTGCCTCCGCCAGTAGTAGGGCCGGATTGGGCTCAATTGATGGCCAACCAGAACCAGCTAATCTAGCTGCTAGCTCAGACCATCAATAACCCAGCTCTTCAAGTTCATCAACAGCCTGGTCAAGCTCCGCCCAACAGATTGTCGGAGTTCCTGAGGATTAAGCCTCCAACCTTTGCGGGCAGCTCGGAGCCCATGGACGCCGACAACTGGTTAAGGTCGATTGGCGAGAAACTGGATATACTGCAGTGCACTGGTCGGGAGCGAGTCCTGTTCACTTCTCATCAGTCGAACGGACCCGCGTCCGAATGGTGGGACACCTTCACGGCCTCACATGCCAACCCTCAGGCTGTGACCTAGAACGAGTTTGTCCAGAGCTTCCGGAAAGCTCACATCCCCACTGGTACCATGACCCTAAGGAAGAAGGAATTCCGAGCCCTCCGACAAGGAAGCCGTACGGTGAATGAGTACGTGCAGAAATTCAACTAACTGGCACGTTATGCTCCAGAAGATGTGGCCTCCGATGAAGCAAAGCAAGAAAGGTTTCATGGAAGGCCTGAATGACAACATATCTGTTCAGGTGATCTCAAGCGACTATGCTGATTTCCACCAGTTAGTCAGCAAGGCTATCCGCCAAGAAGGCAAACACGTGGAAATAGAGAATTGGAAAAGAAGAATGGCCGATCAGAAGATTAATCTTGGAGGTTTCTCAAAGCCTCGGATTGCTCCACCACAAGTGAACAAGTTCAGGCCGCAATCCAATAACTTCAAGCAGCAGTCAGGTGACCTCAAACCGGCAGCTAACCACCCATCCTTCCAGGCCAATCACTCACACCCGTAGACCAACCATGCCCTTGCAAATGGTGGACAAGTTCAGAAGAATACCTCAGCATCGGATGGAGTGACCTGTTTCTACTGCAATGAAACAGGACACTATGCTAAGGCGTGCCCCAAGAAGATTCAAGTCATTGCCAACTCCGGAGCATCTGGGACTCAGAACCAAGGACAATCGCATCAGAAGCCGCAAAGCTTTGTCAAAGGACGTCTGAACCAGATGTCAGCTCAAGCCATGCAGAGTAAGATCCAAACCTAATTCTTTGCTAGCCTGTGCGAATCTCGGGAACGAGATTCTCTTTAAGGGGGGTAGTTTGTAACAGCCCAACTGCTTAGTTAAAAAATTATTATTATTATTTTATTTTATTTAAATTAAAACAATTGCATTTGCTTTCTTAAGTCTATAAAAAAAACTTAATTGCATAAACTCTGTTTTAAAAGAGGCTTTTGTGGTGAAAATAATTTACCCAAAAAAACATTTTTAAATAAAGGGTATTTTCAAATTCTGTATAAAACCAGTTCAAATTAATTATTTGAAGTTACTGAAATTTAATTGGATTTCCTGGGTTTTATTTCCAAGCTTTGAAATGAGAAAATTAAAAATTTTCATTTTATAGAGCCAAAATAAATTTATTTCCTTTTTACAAAGTCAAAAATAAGTTTATTTCATTTTCCTAAGTCATTCCTATTTTTGTAATAATTTTCAGGAATTTATAAAGATTTAAAACTCCCTTTTTAAAGTTAAATTGTGTTTCTGCAAAATCTAATTACCGAAATGGTTTGAAAATATTTTTATTAAGTCTAAAATAGTTCCAGATGGTTCCCTGAATTTTTCTGGAATTTTTAAAATTTATTTAGTATTTTGTTTGGGTGTTTTAAAGCCTTCTACTATTTTTGGAAAATCAAAAGAAAGTTTTAATTCCAAAACTTCCCTCGGCTGACACGTGTCGCCCCCGGGTTCAATCCACCACCGCCGGTTCAGATCTCCACCGTCCGTCCTCATTCCCACCTACCCCTCCTCTTCGGCCGCCACATGGCGTGCATCGGAACCATCCTTCCCCCGCCCGGTCTAATCCTCACCGCTCCTTCCCACTTACCCCTTCACCCGCCTCATCCTCTCTCAGGCTGCCACTTGTCGCTCTCTGCTTAAATCCCCGCCCCGCCGATCTAATCCCGGCCGTCCACTGTCACTTAACCTCTCCCCCGCCTTCCCCTCCCCTCTAGCCGAAGCGTGGCTTAAATCGGAGCCATCCGCTGTTGCCAGATTACATCCTCACCACCCATAGTCACTTACCTCTTCAGCCCTCGCTCGAACGGTGCAGATTGAATCTCATTTGCCGGATGAAATCTTGGCCGTACCTCTTCACTTACCTCTTCGCGCTTCATCTGACGGCCCCGATCACTCCCCTCTGCCGCGCGTCGTGCATCCGAACCACCGCCTCCCGCCTTCCTTCTCTTCTCTCCCTTTGACCGATGGGGCCCGCACGTCAGGGCTGTCTTCCCCGCCCCCTTCTTCTTCCTCGGGCCGCCGACACCGCCGCCATTACCGCCCCGCCGAGCTCCGCTCTTTCCGCCTCTCGGCCGTTACTTTCCGCCATTGACGCCCATAAAAGCTCCCCCTGTCATGCGCCACTAATTTCCGCCGTTACCCCTCACAGTAATGCTCCTTCCCCGCTGATTTCGCGCCATTAACCGCCGCCCTAAAACCCCGCTGCCATTACCTCTCCTCCAGCACCGCCTTGCCTATAAAAGGCTGCCCCCGAGCTCCCTCTCCACTCACTGCCTATCCTGCGCCCTCCAATTTGGGTGATTGAGCTTCAAAGCCTCCCCGTGCCCCTTTCTTCTCCACCGGCCGCATCGGACTCCGCACGAGCAATTGCGGCCAGACCACTCATCCTCGCGCCTCACCGACCCCACCTCCACCATCACCGTGCTGCGGCGATCACTGGCCGCTACTTCCCCGAACCTCCTCGCCATCGGAGCGTCCCGCCACCGATCGCCTCCTTTTGACCGCCGCCTCTCGCCGCCGTCAGCGCTCTCCGGCCACTTTCAGGTTCCACCGAAGGTACCTTCATGCTCCCTGTGTCTCCCTCATCCCTCGGTGCCCTTGGCCGACGCCGCCGCCCACTGGTCCGCCAGCGACCATCGGGACCCGCGCCCCTCCCCTCTGGCCGGCGAGCCACGTCAGCCTTCGCGCGCAGGTGGTAGCCGTGTGGCAGCCAGGTGGCCGCCAGTCGGGTGCCACGCCCGGCCACGCAGGCGCCCCGTCACCACCGCGCGCACGCTGGGCCACGTCGGCACAAAGTCGTGACGCGGCTGCCGCACGTCAGCCACGTGGCGCCACGTGGAAGTCACCCCCTGCCACGTCGGCATTCCAACCGCTTGCGTGCCACCTCACTCTCACTCCGGTCCGTGGACTTGGTCCACTGTGCACAGGCCCCACCTGTCAGCCACTCGCCCGATTAAATTAACCCCAGGGCTGATGTCATAAAGCCGTTTTTCCGTTTGAAAATATTTCGGTCGAAAATCAATTATGGTGCTGACATCATTATCTTATTTTCCTTTAGGAAAATAAATGCTTGCTGACGTCATAAATCACTTTTCGTTTTAAAATTAATTCCAGGAAATAGTCTTTTTCTTTTAATTGTATTTAAAACTTCCAAAGGCCATAACTTCTTCATTTTAACTCCGATTTGACCCATTAAAATTTCTAAATTTTTCTAAAATCATGAATTTTCCATTTCTAGCATTCTTTTGAATTTTATTCAAATTTTGTTTTAAATATTATTTGGTAATCCCAAGATTTAAATTCTAATTTTCAGTTTATGTCCAAAATTTAAATTTTAAATCTTGCAAAAATTTAAAAACTCCATAAAAATATTTGTTCTATTTTTCTCTGAGTCCAAATGTTATTCTGGCATTTCTCTCTTTCAAAATAAAATATGGAGACTTTCTCCAGGCCAAAATCTTCTTTTATTTAAGCACGCTCAGCTAATAGTTCTCACCTCATCCAATGCCATAGATCTTTTCCTTTGCAGGTGTTTGGCTATTCTCTTTTATTCTAATATTTATTCTTCCCTCCTTCTCTGTTCATCTGCACGTATTCGACCAGCAAACAGTCTATTTTTCAGCTAAAGCCACCGTGAGCAATGCATCCATGCAAGAAAAATCAATTCCCTTTTACCAAATTAATTTGCATGCAGCAATAACACCTTTAGTCATTGCCAAGCATCAATTCCTTTCAGTTTTTATCCATTAAAATTTTAGTTTCTTGCATGCAAAGTTGAAACCGACATCTCATTTATTTCGGTCATTACTTCGGCATTCAATTCCGGCCATCCCCTTGCTCCTCTCCACCTATAAATCGAACCCCAACCCCCTCCCCTCATTCCCCACTTGTTTTGCATTCTAGAAAACCAAAAACCTAGCCAAGAAGAAGTTTTGGAAGATTATTCCTTCGGTTGGCTTGTTCCAACAATTTTCTTCCCAACCGATCTTCTGACGACTTGTTCTCCGTCGTTCGGACTCCGAATTTGGTGATTCAAATTCCTAAATTCATCTAAATTCATATTCTATCTCCCAATATATATTTTATAATTTGTATATTTTATTTGGATTTTTTTGAGTTTAGTTTGTTATGACTTTTCGCGTGTAGACTACGACTATTCCGGAGAGTATAACCTCGACGAACCCCAGCAAACTTCGAAGCAAGGCAAGTTACACCTTTGACCATGTTGATCCTAATATTTTAAATTTATTTATGTTATTTTACTGTATATGCATGCGTACTTTTATTCAAATGTAATTTAAATTCAAGTTAAAGTCTAGTTATGCCCATATCCTTTGTATGGCCAAATTTGATATTGAACTCCCTTATACCTTGTCACCATAGAGAAAAACTTAGTTAATACATTAGTTGGTGGGAGACTAGGTTAAATTGTTATTGAACACCCTGATACCTATGACTAGGTTAGTGTTTGGTCGGAGCCTACACTAACGATATTATTTTGTTAAATTGTTATTTCTATCTACTGTATAAAATTTAGCTTTTGCACTTATGTATTGTATTTGAATTCAGTATTGTTTTTTGCACAAATAACCTTATTAAGCCTTCCTTGGTTATCCTTATGCATGCATTCACTCTGTTAAAAACTCCTGGTGTAACTTGCGTAAGTGCTTTATATGCTTACCTTGGGAGTATTTTATGTGCTCATCTTGCTAAAATCTGTTGCCAGAGGATGACGTCAACAACTTCGGTGAGGATGGTGACGACTAGGCCGCGTCTTACAGTCATTCACCTGTGGGCAGGCAGGATGGGTTGTACCTCTACGCTTTATTCTTTCGTTGTTTTATTTCTAGCTGTGGGCAGAGGGACTTGGAGTTGTTACTTTGGGTCCCGACAGTATGACTAGCCGTACTTCTTGCTGGACAGATTTTCATGCGCCATGGTGCTAGCTAAGGGTACGTCGCGTCAATGTTTATTTGCTGGCATCCCCTCCTTTCATTAATTGACAATGCTTGCACTTCAGGTCTTAATCCATCCTTCGTATTTGGGGTGTCCCCAGGCGACTAGGGCACACACGACTACCTTGTGGACCAAGACCCGACACCTCAGCCCACACCCCCTGAGGTTCTCTCCGGGTTACAGCTAGTCAGTGCGCCAATATCCACACAGGCAACAATGCTGTCCACCCCTCTTGAACCTCGTGAGATCAGGCCGCCAAACCGTCTTTCCCTGTCAGGTTCCCCTGGGATGCTCTATCCTTTGGTTGTTCTTTTCTTGATTGTTCTTTTGTCTCGTGGGTTGAGGAGTTAGATTCGAGGACGAATCCTTTTTAGGTGGGGAGAATGTAATATCCTAAACGTCGTTTCGGCGTCGGTTTTTTAAATTAATCGCGGAGTCGCCCGGATTTTTGGTAAATCGCGGGAGGTGAAAATAAATTATTTGAAATAGTCTAAAATAATAAAAGAGAATGAAAATAATTAATTTAGAGATTTGGGCTGTCCGGAGGGGTGGGCCAGCCACTTTGGGCCAGCCAGCCCAAATGGGGGCCCGTACCCCCTCCCAAACCCTAGCATCCCCTTCATAAACCCCTTGGGGAGCCCTCCCTCCCCCTTTTCCCACCCCAAGCCGCCACCTCCCCACCCTCCTTGCACCCTCCCCCTCCCCTTTGGTGCTGCCCTAGTGCAAGGAGAAGAGGGAGAAGAGGAAGGAGAAGAAGGAGAGGAAGAGAAGGAGGAGAAGAAGGGAAAGAGAAGAAGTGGAAGAGAGGGGTGATCCCAAATCCCTAGGTAATTCTCTCTCATCCCAATCCCTCTGATTTCTGCTATTTTAAGGTTCTTAGCCCAAGATTTTGGTGGGGATTAGGATTTAGAACCTCCGATTAGATAATCCCTGTTGTCTGTCTGTAGATTGATTCATGCAGTGTTGCTGTTAGTCCTGTTTAGACCCTGAAAACGATTTTTTCTGCGGGTCTTCCCAAAAGGAAAATTGTAGAGAATGATGAGGCGCAGCTACTGTAATGTTTTTAGAATTTGTGGCCATGGGATCTGGGCATAACAGGGTCAGGAACCCCACTGTCTGTCAGGGGTGCAGACTGGGGCTGTTTGCTGTTCAGAGGGGAATTAGGGGTAGAAGATGATTTTTAAAGTTTTGGTCATAATTGAGAAAAAGGTATGGAATTCAGTAATCTATATTCTATAAATGAACCAGAATTTTTAGAGCCTTGATCTGTTCTGGGGACACGTTACAAGTTGTCTATCCAGATTTTCAGAACAGAGGACGTCCTCTGTTTTGTGCATTAGATTTCACCTTGTTAATGACAAGATAAAAATAAATGATCTACATAAAAAGTGTAGGTATTCAAGTGAGGAATCCAGATGTATATCTTTTGCTGTGATTAGTTTAATATTTGTAAAGATAGGAAAATGTTAAGCAGCGCCGCTGCAGTGGGAAGATTGTAGAACCGTTACGCAGGGAAGGTTGTTGTGGGATTTTGGGGCTTAGCGATATCTTTTCTTCGAGAGTCACATTTTTATTATTGTATTGTGTGCTGAGAGGTACCTTTTTGGACATGCGGTTTTGCTTCTGAACATGCGTGATTTCGTCGCTTCGCCGGTAGAGGCAAGTAAACGTAGAGGATGTGCTACCGTTTAACCCGTTATTCTTACTAAGTGCAATATGCATGATTTTTCGTAATGTTAAATGATATGCCATGGTTACACATTTTCTAAGTAAGAATATGATAGCAAGATATTAATCAATTACTATATTTGGATGAGTTTTGGTTGTATTGTGGTAATTTACTTAATGAGCGAATTGTGGTATACGAAAGTAAATGCATGGTGGATATGATGATATTTTCTTGTTGTTAAATTCATGAGGATCATATTAATGCCCTTGAAGTTAGTATTATTGTGGTCTTGGTAGTAGTATTCTTAGTGAATACTTGTGGTTGTGGTGGTAGCAATCTTGATGAATATGTTGTGGTTTATGTGGTAGGATTCACTATAGATCGATTTATTATGATCTTGGTGAACCAAATGTGGGTTATGTGGTTGACCTTCGTGGTTAAATTCTTGTGATTTATGATTATCATATCATTCATAACATGTCATGATATTGCATTGTGGATGTCGTCGCTTATAGCCGCGACCGTACCGATACAGGATCGTGCATTGCCGTAGCACGATGCACACTTTTACCTTATTGGGTAAAGGTGCAGTGGAGCATAGCATGCATATGCATTGCATTGTGGAAAGATCATTTGCATACTTATGCAATATATTGTGGTGAAATTATTTTACAAGCAACTGCAACTTCATAGTTGTAATGTGGAATTGGCTCATGAGAGTCACTTGTGGTATGAGGAAAGTGGTTGTCGTCGTGGATAGGGGTTCATCCCTTGTGGTATAATAGAGGTTGTGATTGTGGCATGAGATTCTTTTCTCTTGTGGTAATTGTTGATAGCAGTTATGGATGTGATAAATAATAAAGTTAGTGAGGTAAAACATGTTAATGCTTTATTGTCATTGGTAGTGGTAGTGGTAGTGGTGGATGATATGATGTAGTTAATCAAGATTTACTTGCTAATGTTTTATTATTGTTAGTAGTAAATATGGTTAAGGCTATAATTGTTGTCATTATAGGAAATAAATATGGATGTTTAACATCATTATAGTTTAATTAGCTTGATAATGAATGTGGATGCACATTATGGATGTGGACATGTGGTTACTTTAATGATGTTGTATATTTATTTGTAGTCTGAATAGCCTGTTAAACAGTTTGCTTGCTGAGATTTTTATCTCACCCTTGTTTTCCCCCCTACAGGAGATTCTTGAGCATTCATGGGATGGGTAGAGCGGCACCACAATAATGCACTTAGTTCATCAATTCATGCTGTAATAAAGTCGATGGAATTCTAGCCAAATACTTAGCTATTTGTGGATGGTTATTTTATTTAATAATGATGAACTTGTGAACTATTCTTTGATTAATCTGCTAGAGGTTGTTTTAATTATTGAACTTGTTACCGTTATCTTTGTTCCCATAGTTGTTTATGCTTTCGCTTAATGCTTCATGTCTAGACATTGTTGCCGAAATAAATTATCTTGAAATTTTTGGCTAGTTGTAGAGTGGTTTAGTGGTATTCCAGGGTAATATGGATCCTGGGGTGTTACAGGTCTTCCTATCTTGAGCATACTTAGATCGATCTTCATCTTATCAAGAAATGTCTCTGGATAGAACCTCCTCTCGAACTACCGGACAAACTTAGTCTAGGACAGCAGTCCGTGTGTAGCCGTGCGAGCTGACTGTGCCCTCTTCCACCCGATATGTGCCTCACCCTTTAAGAGTTGTGCCATGTACCATACACGATTTGGAGCAACCACCTCAAATGCCTTTATCTCATAGTCCACGTAGGACAGCTAATCAATGGCCAAAACAGGAGTGGTGCCACAGTCAAAGCTATCTAGTTTCATCCCCACCCACTCTCAAAGTGAGATGCCTCCAACAGCGCCAGTTGTCGTGGCTCTAGGCGCCGAGACGGTGCCAACATCAGGGGTAGACTGCCCCTGCCTCAACGTCCTCAGCTCATGCTCCTCCTGACTACCACGCTCTGGTTGAGTAAACTCAGCCTCCTCAGCCGCAAACTGCGCCACATGCGCAGTTGCATGACCATGACCGTTCACCTTAGGCGGCATTCCTGTAGCCACCACAGTACACAAGCATACACAAACATCAACTTCAAGAAATTAAGGCATAAGCACTAACAGAATGAAATGAAATAAGATATATGCAAAGATATACAAACCCTTTCCCATCCTACATGTCCAAGTGTGTCCAATTTTTTATTATTTGCCTAGAATCTAAAGCATAGGCTCTTATACCAACTGTAACACCCCAGAAACCACAGTACCCTGGGATGCTACCAAAATACACTTCGACCATCCGGATTACAAAGGAAATCCAGCAATATCCCATAGAAAATGGGACTACGTTCTATGGGACTACGTGGAAGCATCACAACAGAATATATAATAGCAGATAGTAAAAACAGCATAAGAACATATAGCATCACACTAACAAATGTTACTAAAGCCAACCACAATCTAGCATCATTAAATTATAGTGTTCAACGACTGGGAGAAAGAATCGATTAAAAATCCTCTATCTTATTACAACATAACTCATGAAGACTTGTGTAATGGTATCATGCTGGTCTACCCTTTCCAAGCATGCTCAAGGATGACCTAGGGGAGAGAATACAAGGGTCAGATAAAATTTCAGTAAACAAACTGTTTAACAAGTTAATTAAATTATGGATGATTAAGCATCAAATTAATGACTCATGGTACAATGATAAAGCATCAATAATTAATTCTCATTAGCCTCATTCATATCTACAACCACAACTACTACCAACAGTAACCATAAGAAAATACTCCATGCCACAAGTGACACTCACGAGCCAATACCTCTTAAGATCTAACAAGGATTATCCTCATGAAATGTATATGTATACAAATGATCCCCTGAACTCTTACCTGGTAATGTAAGTGTGTGCATCATACTACAGTAATGTACGATGATGTACTGGTATGGTCGCAGCTAGATACAATGACAAAGCTTCAATGCAAATGACATGCATAATATGGCCACAATTGATTCATTAGAAATATAACCACATGGACAACAATGTGTAAAATAAAGCATATATCTCAGTAGGGCATCTTAATTTAAAGGTAGATTAATTACCAAATATCAGCAATTATAGTGAAGGTAGTAAATTTAACAAGTTAAACTATTGCAATAACTGCTATGTTTACTTGCCTCTACCGAAGGGGCGGAGGACTCAAGCATGGTTAGGAGCGAAGCCGCTTGTTCACAAGTCATCACTCAGCAATAAAACTCAATATAACATTCATAATTGAAAGTTAATGTGCCACTACGCTCAAAACCTAACAACTCCCTCTCAAACTGTCGTTCTGACGCTCAGTTCACTGCAGCAGTGCTGTTTGTCTTTTTTGTATCTTTTTATCCACTTTATAGACCATAGAAATAAATAGTATTTTTGAAATCTACAAATGAAAGCTACAACTTTCATGAAGACGCCATAATTTTATTCTGTTGTTAAAAGGGTGTAATTCATGATGTAATTTCATGAAGACACCATAATTTTATTCTACTCCAAAAAATATAATATTTTTCCAAAACCTATATTACAACATTATCTACAACTTTTATTATTGTGATAAATTCATAAAAATCAGTTGGGCCTCTGAACCTGCCCACAAACTGAAATTGAGTCTTGAATCCAACTCTGCTACACAGCAGACTTCCAACCTCTATTGTGCCCAATCCACTTATCAAAAAATTATGAAAAATATATAGGAACTAGGCCTCTCAGTCCTCTACAACTTTTCTATTCATGGGTTCTGCAGGAAAAATCATCTTTGTTGCCTAAACCACCCAAACAGTAGCATTGCCCGATCGGACTATGTGCAAAACACTGTTTAAGCACAAAACAATGGTTTTCCCTAGATGATCCATCTCTAATGATGAGACAAATGCCTAAGATCAAACTAAAATAGAGAGGAAAAGTGGGGATTCCATACCTAGGTTGTCCATGCAAGAAATCCATCCCTCCTTCCTCTTTCCTTCCTTCTTCATCTCCTTCCTTCCCTTCTTCTTTCCTCTCCTTCCCTTCTTTCCAGCAGGGGGTAGCAGGGAGCAGAAGAGAGAGAGAGAGAGAGGCGAAATGGGGGAGAGGGGTGGTGGCCACAGGGGGGAGAGGGGCGTAGGGGGAGGTGTAGCAGCCTAGGGAAAAAGGGGGCAGCTTAGGGCTAGGGGGCGGCTGGGCCTTAGATTGGGCTGGCTTGGGTCCAACAGCCCACACCCACCTTCCACGACTCATCTCTGGAAGATGGAAGAGGTCCGGCCTCCCTCTCTGGATAGACCACCAACCCTCCTCTTTCTTTTTTTTCTTTTTTTGACAAATCCGCAGCCCACACCCACCTTCCATGACTCAACAAAAGAAAGAGAAATCTCCGCAAATCCGTTAAATACATTTGAAAATGCTGAATCGACGTCTAGAGCATTACATTCTCCCCTCCTAAAAAGGATTCATCCTCAAATCTAACACCTCAAAACCACGGAACAAGAGTACGACAAAAGAGGGAGCAACAAAGATAAACAACAACTATGAGTACTCATCAAACTCAAAGAGCTTGGGGTACTTCTTCCGCATCTGATTCTCAAGCTCGCACGTCACCTACCGCTTGGACTGATTCATCCAGAGGACCTTCACATACCTGATGGTCTTCTTCCTCATGATCCGCTCCGACGAGTCCAAGATACGCACTGGTCGACACTCCACAGTGAGATCCTACTCCAGAGTGATCAATTCTAGGTCGATCTTGTGCTCAGTGTCCTGTAGATACTTCCTCATCATGGACACATGGAAGACATTGTGCACTCCATTCATCAAGCCTGGTAATCTAGACGATAGGCCAGACTACCCATACATGCAACCACTAGAAACGTGCCGATGTACTGTGGGCTAAGCTTCCTAGTGATATCGAACCAAACGATGCCGTTGGTAGATGACACCCTAAGGAGCATAAGGTCACCAATAGCAAACTCAAACTCACGATGCCAAACATCCGCATAACTCTTCTGCTGACTCTGAGTAGCTAACAGGTTCTGTCGAATCTCCCGCACCTTCTCTGCAGTTTGTTGAACAAAGTCTGGGCCAAGCAAAGACCTCTCGCCCACAGCATCCCAGCAAAGAGGAGAAACACATCTCTGTCCATACAAAGCCTCAAAAGGAGCCGTCTTGATACTCGCTTAATAACTATTGTTATATGCAAACTCCGCCAATGCCAGATGGTCCTCCCAACTACCCTTCCAGGATAGAACACAAGCACGAAGTATATTCTCCAAAGTCTGAATGGTCTGCTCTGATTGACCATCCGTTTGAGGGTGAAAAGCCATGCTAAAAGAAACTGTCATGCCCAACGCAGCCTGAATACTTTGCTAGAACATGGAGACAAACTTGGCATCCCGGTCAGAAACAATCGACTTGGACACACCATACAATCTCACCACCTATTTGATATACAACAGGTCCAGTTCCTGAGCTGTGTTGCTTGTCTTCATCGGAATGAAATGTGCAAACTTGGTAAGCCTATCCACAACAACCCAAACAGCATCCCGACCACGAGGCGAGCGTGGCAAGCCAACCACGAAGTCCATAGTGATATGCTCCCACTTCCACTCAGGAATCTCCAAAGGCTGCAATAAACCAGCAGGCCGCTTACGTTCGACCTTCACCTGCTGACATACGCTACAAGATGCGATATGTTTAGCATGTCCACCCTCATCTATTTCCACCAGAAGACCTTCAGGTCATGATACATTTTGGTCTCACCCGGATGTACAGAATACAGAGTCCAGTGAGCCTCACAAAGATTATCGGTCTTCACCTCTGATTTCTGTGGTACACAAAGTCGGCCACAGAAACAAACTGCACCACTCTCATCCATGCTAAACTCTAAGGAATGACCATCTGAGATCCTCTTTCACACCTCTGAAAGAAGCTGATCATGCTACTAAGCCTCATGAACACGCTCGGTATGGTAGACTAGATGATTATCTACATCTCTGCATGAGCAACTCCAGTGGAACATAAAGCAATACTCATCCGGTCAAACTCTGAGATCAAAGACATCAATGTCTGAGGAACTCTTGTCCTGCTCAAAGCATCGTCCACCACGTTAGCCTTGCTAGGATGATACTAGATCGTCATATCGTAATATTTGATCAACTCTAACCACGTCCACTTCCTCTAATTCAGCTCCTGCTGAGTGAAGATGTACTTAAGGCTCTTATGATTGGTAAAGATATCACACGACTCCCCATACAGATAATTCCTCTATGACTTTAGAGCAAAGACAACTGCTGCCAACTTCAGATCATGGGTGGGATAGTTCTGCTCGTGAGTCTTCAATTGTCTGGAAGCATAAGCAATAACTCGGTCCTCCAGTATCAGCACACAATCAAGACCAATCCGAGAAGCATCTGTGTATACTATGAAATGCTTGCCACTCTTAGGCAGAGATAAGATAGGTGCATTAACTAGTTTGCTCTAAAGAGTCTAAAAGCCAGTCTCACATTCATCCGTCCAAACAAAAGGAACCCCCTTTTTTGTGAGTCTGTTCATCGGTTTGGCAATGATAGCGAAATCCTACACAAAGCACCGATAATAGTCGGCAAGCCCAAGGAAACTTCGGATCGCCGACACACTGGTTGGCCTCTGCCACTTCACCACCATAGCCACATTCTTCAATCCACTATGATATCGTGCTGACTAATAATATGACCAAGAAAGCCCACTTGTAACATCCCAATTTTTTTTTAAAATTTTTTTTGTTTTATTTGATTTATTGGATTTGGATTTTTCTGGATTTTATTTCAAAGCCTAGAGCAAAAAAAACTTAACTTATCTATTTTCTAAAACCCAAAAATAGTTTATTTTATTTTTCCTAAGTTTCTCTTGATTCATAGTATTTTTCAGAATGTTTCTAGAATTTTTGGAAGTCTTTTACTATTTTCTAGAGCTTTTAGAAGTTTCTTGGCTTTTCTGAAAATTAAAATAAAATTTAAAAACAAAATCGCCTCAGCCTGCCACATGTAAGGCCCTGTTTTAACCCACCATCGCCCGCTCTAATCCTAGCCATCCACATTCACTTACCCCTTCACCCATCATCCGACGGCCGAGATCTCATCCCTGGCCACGTGGCTCATATCCGACCACTCGCCACCCCTCCTCTCTTCCCTTTTCTCTCGCTGACAAGTGGGACCCACCTGTCAGGTCTGTCTTCCTCCTCCTTTCTTCTTCCCCATGTTGCCGCCATTGCTGCCTCGCTCGAGCTCATAAATGGCAGTCGTTACCTCTCGTTGGCCGGAGCAAATTACACCATTAAAACCCCCATCACTTCTCCACTTATTCTGACCATTTTCTCCCCTTCTTTAAACCCCATTTCCTCGCCTTTATGCACCACTACTCCAACCTTAACTTCGGCGAAGCCATTCCTCAGCCATTCCCCTCGCCACCCCTATAAAAAGCCCCGTGGACCATCACCTCTCCTCACTCCACCCAAGCCCACGCTCAATTTCCCTCCTCTGTGGCCAAGCCTCCTCCGCGCTGTGTGCCGCCTCACCAAGCTTTGGCCAAAACTTCAGTGAGCAATTACCACTGCCTTGGTTCACCTCTCGCCTCACCAACACTATCCACACCTTCCTCGTTGTCGTGCGCACGTCCTCCGCCCCTCCACCAAGCAAGTCCACCGCCGGAGAGCCCTCGCCGCCAATGCCCTTGCACCGCCGCCTTTGCTCATCATCGACCGCCTTTGCTCATCGCTAACCCTTCTCTAGACACCCCTCGGCAATGCTAACCTATACCATCGCATTTCTCACGTTCTCCTCTTCACAATGCACATCTTGCCGACCACCGTCGAGCTCCAAAGCTCTAGCAACCCTCGGTCCCAGAGCGCTACCACCGCTAGCCATGCCACGTCAGCGGCCGAGACGATGTGGCAGCCGATGTGGATGCCACATGGCTTGCCACGCCAGCCCCAGCCGCCCACACCAGCCGCATGCCACCTCAATCGTTTCCCTGGTCCGTGGACCCGGTCCACAAAAGCCAGGCCCACTTGTCAGCCTCGGACAGAATATTAAAACCTTAGGGTTGACATCAGCGTAACGTATAAACCACTTTTACAATAGAAAAATAATTCCACTGAAAATTAAAATGTGATGCTGATGTCATAATAATATTTTTAGTAAAAATTATTTTCGAAAATCAACCTTTTTCTTTTTCTTTAGTTTTAAACTTCTAGAAGCCCGTATTTCCTCATTTTAACTTCGATTGGACCCATTCAAAATTCAAAATTCTTCTTTTTCAATTTTGTTTGAATTTATTTACTTTGATCTTTGTGTATAGATTACGACGACTCCAGGAAGTATGATTTCGACAATTCACCGCACCAAGACTTTGAGAAAGGCAAGTTACACCTTTGATCATGTTGCTTCTAGTAATTTAAATTAATTATATTGTTTTTAAATTATTATGCATGCATACTTTTATTCAAATCTAGTTTAAATTCGATTTAAATTCCAGCTATTCCCAATTTCTTTGTGTATAGCCAAATTTGACCTTGAATAATCATGCCCTGTCACCTTGGATGAAAACCTAGTCAGTACATTAGTATTAACTAGAAATTTTATAGAATTACTTAGCCATGCTTAGAATAATTTAGGTGGGAAGATTTGTTTCACATGAAAAGATGATTTCTAAAAATGTATTCTTAATTTCGGTGAGTCAAGAAGGTATATAAAATATTTCAAAATAAAATATTAAACTTAGTTTGGACCTAGGCTAATGGTTAGGTGGTGGGTGCGGGTATGCATTATTGTTGGTGACACAATATTGATTGGCAGGCACAAGGGGTATGTGGTTTGAGCCTAAGTCAAATTAAAGACCGGTCTTGTGGGTAAAGTTGTACACCTCTGCAGAGTATCAAACTATCTCGGATAGTCGTGTCCACGGTCAAGGACATGCTGAGTATAGTTTTTCATATATTAGACTTTGGTTTAATAAAATCTGGTTTGTGGATAAATATTTTCCGCTGATTTATCTTTATGTTTGGCCATGAGCCTTTTATTGTAAACTTAGCCGTAAGGCCCATACATTTTTTTATAATAAAGTGTGGTTGTTATGCATGATATGTATCCCTGTTAACCCTGTGTGCACTAGGTTTTTCTGGGATAGTGCGATTTACATAGAGGATCCTAGAGTCATTACTCCGAGATCTGACACTACCTCAGACAGCCAGAAAGCATATTTCTTTAAATTTGCATAGAACTTATTCTTTCAAAGGGCATCCAGAATCAAGCTGAGATGTAACTCATGTTCCTCCTCTGTTTTGAAATACACCAAGATATCATCGATGAAAACCACCACGAAAGTATCCAGGTAGTCATGGAGCATCTTGTTCGTAGCTTCCATAAAGACAACAGAGGCATTTGTTAGTTCAAAAGACATAACAACATACTCAAAATGCCCATGCCTTGTGCTGAAAGCCATCTTCTCTATATCCTTGTCTCTAATTCACAGCTAATGATAACCAGACTACAAATCGATCTTCAATACAAGGCAAAGGATACTTGTTCTTGATTGTCACTATATTAAGCGCTCGATAATCCACACAAAGCCTTTTGGTGCCATCCTTCTTTTCCACAAACAAAACCAGAGCAGCCCTAGGTGACGTGCTCGGTCTGATAAACCCCTTAGCCAGGAGTTTTTACAACTGCTTCTTTAACCCCACCTGCTCCACAGGAGCCATTCGATACGGAGACTTATAGATAGGCCACGTACCTGGAACAAGCTCAATGTGGAAGATCGGCTTCTGCTCCGGTGGCAACCCTAGGAGCTTCTTGAGAAAAACATCAGGGTACCTACAAACCACCGAAATGCTCTCTACCTGCAACACAGCCTCACAACCATCAACCATGGCCAACAACAACCCAGACTTCTGCATCCGTCGATTAGGAAACAACCAACACATCAATGAGAGAGAAAACCATAGGGCACTCCCTTGGAAGATAACCTTACGCCCAAATGGAGACTGCAAGGTGACCATCTTCCAAAAGCAAGAGATGATTGCCTGATATCGAGAAAACCAATCCATGGCAAGGATCACATCAAAAGGCTCAAGAGGAATAACCACCAGATTTGCAACAAACTCCTCATCCGCAAGAACCATCGTACAACCCGAACAAACCCGAGAACTAGAAGAGCTAACAATCACTACCTTCCCAATCATCTACATAGTGAGACCTGCCTGACTGACGAAAACCTCCGAAACAAAAGAGAAACTAGCACCTGATTCAAAAAGAACATGGGCATCAAATGAATCAATAGATATAGTATCTGTCACCACGGTCCACGGTCCTTACCAACAGTCACAGGCACAGAGTACGCGCCAGGAATAGCTGGAGAAGAAGAACCCCTACGCCTGAGCAAGCTGGTGTAGAAGTCCACTAAGGTGCAGGCGCTAAAGGAGTAGTAGGCTGCTGAACCCAGTATCCTCCGGGTGGAGGTGCTGGAATAGTCGACGAAGGTGCTAAGGGCGTCAGTAGGTAATGAGGTGTAGGAGCCGCAGAAAAGTACTACGGGGTAGGAGCCGCAACCATCATCTACACGGTGCCACCAGAATGAGTAGATCTAGCTGGAGGTGTAGGCGCTATCTCCCACTGCAGCTTCCCCTTGGGATTTTGCCTGCACACCACATCTTTATGGTTTTGACCACAGATCGAACACTGCCCCTTCCAAGAGCAGTCACTCCACCTGTGTGGATCACTACAGCAGAAACGCACCAAGCCCATCCCAGGCTTCACCGTGGCATGATATTGCTGAGAACTCCCTCTAGAAGAGCTAGACTACCCCGAGCTACCATGGTAATGCTAGTGGCAGTGACTATTTCCCTTCTTGTGAATAGGGCCACCAGAATGGCCCTTCCTCTCACTCTGCCCTCTAAGCTAATCTCCACCAGAGGCCTTACGGATGTCATCCATGTAAACCTGTTGCATCTTGATCCCCAAGGCCTGCTCCACCATGATACGAAAGTCTATGATCGGAAAAGCACCTAGAAAGTGGCGGATCGAAGGCCTAAGCCCCTGACATAATTGCCTAGCCTTCTCTACATCATGTGCCATGTGAGGGACAAAGGAGACTATCTGGTTGAAGCCCACCTCGTATTCTGCCACGGTCTTCCTGTCCTGAGCATACTTACTCAGATCGATCTTCATCTTATCGAGAAATGTCTCTAGATAGAACCTCGTCTTGAACTTTCGAACAAACTCAACATAAGATAGTAGTCTGTGTGCAGCCGTGCGAGCTGATTGCACCCTCTTCCACAAGATCTATGCCTCACCCTTCAGGAGTTGTGCCATGTACCGCACACGATCTAGAGCAGCCACCTCGAAGGCCTCTATCTTGTACTCCACGTAGGACAGCTAGTCAGCAGCCTGAACAGGAGTGGCCCTACCGTCAAAGTTGTCCAGCTTCATCCCCACCCACTCTCGAAGCGAGATACTGCTAATAGTGCCAACTACCGTAACCCTAGGTGCTGGGACAGTGCCAGCATTAGGGGTAGACTGCCCCTGCCTCAACATCCTCAGCTCCTGCTACATGGCCCTCACAGCGGCCAACAGCTCCTCCTGACTACCACCCTCTGGTTCAATAGACTCAGCCACCTCAATAGCCGACTGTGCCACATGCATAGTTGCACAGCCATGACATCGCCTTAGGTGGTATTCCTGTAGCCACCATGGTACACAAGCATACACAAATACCAACTTCAAGTAATTAAGGCATAAGCAAGGTTCTAAAAACAGGTTTACTCGGCCGAGTAATCGCTCGAATACTCGTACTAGGTGCTCTCACCGGGTACGAGTAGGCCAAAACGAGTAGTTAACTGGTATAACCGATATAACCGGTCGAGTATTCGGCATAATCGGCTACCAGACCGTATACTCGCCGAGTCGCACTGTGCAGTTCAGTATTAACGTCCCACGGTCAAAATTGTTAATCGTCTCACGCACGGCCCAGCGGCAATTCACTACTTCACTTTGGCGGTTCTGCCCACACCCCAAGCCCACACTCCCGACTCCCGAGTCTCGACTAGAAGACGCCCGACACCCTGGAGGCAGAGGCGGAAACCTAGATCCGGAGGAGATCCGGAGGCGGAGGCGGAAGCGGCGGCGGCTGCTGCATCTTCTCTATGCCGCGTCTCCTCCGACGTCAGCGTCCCATGCTGTATTTCGTCCCTCCGGCGGCGGCGGCCCCTACTGCATGTCTGCATCTCCATTCGGCGGCGCCCGACCCTCCTGCGGTTCCTCCCTCGTGGCGGCTCCCCGCCGTCTCCTCCATTCGGCGACAGCCTCCCCCTTACTGCGGCTCGTCCCTCCGGCGGCCACTACCAGCACCGGCACACATTAGCGGTTAGCCACCCCCTCCCTCCCTCCTTGGCTCCTTCCTTGCCATGATTCTACACACCTAGCGCTTCTTGCTTCTTCATCATCTTATTTTGCATAACTGTGATGGTCTTTTAAGCTTTTACTCTATTTTATAAATATCACTAGATGCATAAATTCAGGAACTATAAGATCTCAGGTATCTTCTTCATCATCTTATTTTGCATACCTAGCATGCATGACTTGCCAGGTGATCTCATAATTACATTATCAAAGCAATTGTTCTGGTTTTCTTGCATGGTAATGGTCTTGAACGTTGCCTTCAGATCATGCTAACAAATAATTCTTGTTTTTGTTAAGTATTATGGGTTCAATGATGCTAATTGATTTTCTATATGATAAAACTGTTACCTCATTGCTGATTTTTCAACCACCTATATACATCAAAAGTTCAAAACAATTGCATCAAATGTGGCTTCGATTTTATATGAATACACATATATAAATCCATTATTAAAAATATAAAACCGATTACAAGGCCGAGTACTGGGCCGATTCCCGTATAATCGCTACAAGGTGAGGTGACCGAGCGAGTACCGAGTACCGAGTTTTAGAACCTTGGGCATAAGCACTAACATAACAAAACGAAACAAGATATATGCAAAGCCTTTCTCATCCTACATGTGCAAGTATATCAAATTTCTTATTATTTTCCTAGAATCTAAAGCCTAGGCTCTGATACCAACTGTAACACCTCAAGAATCACATTACCCTGGGATGCTACCAAACTACACTTCGACTAGCTGGATTACAAAGGAAATCCGACAGCACCCCCTAGAAATTAGGACTACGCGGAAGCATGATAACATAACATATAATAGAAGATAGTAAAAATAGCATAAGAACATATAACAGTACACTAACATTCTTTATCAACCTATCTTGATTGCTCAAATGTTTCTAAAGCCAACCACGATCTAGCATCATTAAGTTACAGTGTTCAACAACTGAAATAAATAATCAATTAAAAATCCTCTATCTTATTACAACACAACTCATGAAGACTTGTGTAATGGTGCCGTGCTGCTCTACCCTTTCCAAAGATGCTCAAGATCACCTGAAAGAGAGAATACAGGGGTAAGATAAAATCTCAGTAAGTAAACTGTTTAACAAGTTAATTAAACTACGGATGATTAAGCATCAAATTAACAACTCGAGGTACAATGATAAAGCATTAATAATTAATTCTCATTAGCCTCATTCATATATACAACCACAACTACTACTAATAGTGACCACAAGAAAATACTTCATGCCACAAGTGACACTCACGAGCCAATACCTCTTAAGATCTCAGAACAAGGATTATCCTCATGAAATGCATATGTATGCAAATGATCCCCTGACTCTTACTTGGTAATGTAAGAGTGCACATCATACTACGGTAATGTACGATATTGTACTAGTACGGTCACAGCTAGATACAGTGACAAAGCTTCAATGCAAATGACATGCATGATATGGCCACAATTGATTCATTAGGAATATAACTATATGGACAACAATGTGTAAAATAAATCATATAGCTCAGCAAGGCATCTTAATTTAAAGATAGATTAATTACCAAATATCAATAATTATAGTGAAGATAGTAAATTTAACATGTTAAATTGTAGCAATGACTGCTATGCTTACTTGCCTCTACCGAAGGGGCAAAAGACTCCAGCACGTTCAGGAGTGAAATCACCTATTCACAATTCACCACTCAACACTAAAACTCAATATAGTATTCACAACTGAAAGGTAAAATCCACTACACCCGAAACCCGACAACTCCCTCTCAAACTGCCGTTCTGACACTTAGTTCACTGCAGCAGCACTACTTGTCTTTTTTTTGTATCTTTTTATCCACTTGACAGACCACAAAAACAAATAGCATTTTTGAAATCTATAGAATGAAAGCTACAACTTTTGTAAAGATACCATAATTTTATTCAGTCGTTAAAAAGGCGTAATTCGTGATGGAAAACAGAGGACAGAAACTGTCTCTAAGTTTTGACCAGCGAATTTCTATAGACCACCACTGATAGTAAATGACTCCAAAAAAATATAAGATGTTACCAAAAGCTATAGTACAACATTATCTACAACTTTTGTTATTGTGAGAAAATTCATAAAAATCAGTAGGGCTTCTAAACATGCCCATGAACAGAAATTGAATCCTGAATCCTACTTTGCTACACAACAGACTTCCAACCTCTATTGCGTCCAATCCACTCATCAAAAAATTACAAAAAATATAGGAACTAGGTCTTGAGTCCTCTACAACTTTCCTATTAATGGGTTCTGCAGGAAAAATTGTCTTGGTTGTCTAAACCACCTAAACAGCAGCACTGCCTATTCGGACTACGTGTAGAACACCGATTAAGCGCACAACGACTGTTTCCCCTAGATGATCCACCTCTAATGATGAGCTAAACACCTAAGATCATCCTAAAATAGAGAGGAAATGTGAAGATTCCATACCTAGTTTGTCCACACAAGAAATCCTTCCTTCCTTCTTCCTCTCCTTCCTTCCCTTCCCTTCCCA
This sequence comes from Melocanna baccifera, assembly GCA_036346265.1. Lineage (NCBI taxonomy): Eukaryota > Viridiplantae > Streptophyta > Magnoliopsida > Poales > Poaceae > Melocanna > Melocanna baccifera. Next base: position 20,470,020 of record CM070689.1, read on the forward strand.
TCTTCTTTCTTCTCCTTCATTCCCTTCTTTCCAGTAGGGGGCAGTAGGGCGCAGGAGAGAGAGAGGCGCAAGGGGGGGAGAGGGATGCTGGCCACAGGGGGAGAGGGGCATAGGGGGAGGGGTGGCAACCAAGGGGAAAAAGGCAACAGACGAAGTCGCATTTCCCTATCTGTTGGTAAGGGGCATTAAAATAGAAACTCTATTAGCAGTAATAGAAAATAAACAATTAGCTAAATGTACCCCAAAGTGTGGGCATCAGAAGAAATGTTGTCCGTCATTCAAATGGCCTTCCGTGACCTGCATGACCCATCCTCCATGTGTCCACATTTTGGCTACACCGGTTGAGCATATCTGTTTGGCATCAAGCGGTAATTAGGGCTGAAGTCCTCCCTCTTTTTCAGCGGAAGGTCTTCCTTTGGTGATTTATGTTCGACTGTCCCCTCGGTGTTTTCCATGGCATATTAGTCTAAGATGGACAAGGTAGTTCTTCCTACGTTTCACTGCATGGAGTGTTCATATTATCAAGGGGCTGGGGCGTTCATTTTATAGCCCGTAGGGGGAGGTAGGGTGCTTATGACAAACCAGGTCATATGCTACCTATGTGTGGCTGTTCCCCATATACAACTAGCCTGTGGGCCAAAAAGCATGATGTGACAGCTCCCTGCACAGTCAGAAGACCAAACAAGGTAGCTTTGCACAATAACTATACCGGATGAGGTAGCTTTGCCCATTGACAAGACCAGACATGGCAATTTTGCTCAGTGACAAGACCAGACAAGGCAGCTTTATGTAGTGATAAGACCAAATGGGGTAGCTTTGCACACTTACTATACCTGACGCCGTAGCTTTGCACAGTAGCTAGACCTGACAGGGCAACTTTGCGTAGCAACAAGACTAGACATGGCAGCTTTGTGTAGTGAAAACACCAAACGGGTTAGTGTTTTGCAGTGACAAGACCAAAGGGTATAGCTTCGCGCACTGACAAGACCTTACATGAAATTAATCACACCATGTCCACCCTTTGGCTTATAAAAGGAAGTGGAAGTAATCTGGGAGATAACACTCCATTACCAAACCCAACACTACATCAAACCTTGCTTCACCATGTTAGGATGGATAAGAGGCGAAAGAAGCAATAGGACAAAATGATGAAGCAACGGGAGGAGACCCGTGACCTAGCAAAGTCTGCTGCAGCCTATGACGAACAAGCAAGGGCTGTTGCGGCTCGGGTTGAACAAGCTAAGCATGCCCAGAGGTTAGCTCTCCGCAATGATGGCCCTCATAGTAGCAACCCCATCCCGAACGTTCCAACCGAGTGTTCGCCGCAACACGTGTCTGAGGGGGAGACACATGCAAGTTCTTAAGTCTAAGCAGCGGCTCAGTTTGGGCATGCGTTACTGGGGTTGCACAAACTACTCATGTGATTATCCAGACCGCTGTCAGGACACGAGGAGCTATTGGCAGCCGGTAAGAAACAATTATAGTGTGCTTTCCCGCTACTATTTCTCATTCAAAATACGCACTAACAAACTCTCTCGTCTACCCGTAGTCCCTGGAACCGTTGTGTGGTTACTGCAAGTGAATCGATCTAGAGATCCACCCACATGACCAATGGACTCTCGACTTCAATGAGAGAAATGTCAAAAGGATCTGCGAGATCCAGGAGGAGGAGCGGCGCAACGATGAACAAACCGAGCGTATACGTCGGGAGATAAAAGCTCATCTCGAGGAGTGCACACGCAGGGAGCGTGAGGCTCATGAGAGGGAGCACAAGAAAAAGAGAAAAATGATAGCCAAGGCCAAAGAGGCTGCTGGGGAGTTCAACACCGAGCTCATGAGGAAAAAAAAATAGCTCCAGTCCACGTAGTAGATCGGGCCATTTCGCACTAGTCTCTCCAAGCTCGAATTTATTTCTATTCTAAAAAGGCGCATATGTATCATACGAGTAGTTCGGTTTGTTGCATCGTGTATGATAATCTTTCTTATGCATGTAACCAAATGTTGTGTGCCATGTTATTCCCAACTTTACTATGATGTCTATTTTATTTCGCAAAAGCACATCTCCTCATCTTTTCGCATTCAATTCTCCGTGTAGTAAGACATCCAATAACATAAAAAACAAGTTCTCCTTCATGTCCCCTCCATGTATGAATTCTCGGTTGCATCACAATGTCACTTACCATCGTACTTATCAATCGTTGCTATCTCAAGCATTCTCAAATTAATTTTTGTAAAATTTCTTGCACTATAACAACATACGATGATCGCAAAATGTTATTACGAATCTAATAAATTTTGTACCATTCATAATCAACCAAAATCACAAATGGATCAATCGATATTGTCTCCCGTTATTATTTTATAAACAAATACAACTCATACATAAAATTTGATAAATGTTAATTACCTACAATAATTGTTATTTACCCCAATGCGCAAGTTAGGGGGCCAGCTGCGCAAAAATAGGCTTAAATTGCAGTCGCCGAATGGTCGGACGACTGGACCTCCAGTTGCCCAACGGTTCGGCGATAGATCTCAGTCGCCCCACTGTTAGGCAACTGTAACTTGTCGCCTAACCGCCCACGGACTGTCTGCGTGTCGTGCATCCGTTGGACGACAAGATCCAGTCGCCCAACCTGTCGCCCAATGGTTGGGCGACTAGAGGTTATTCCTGTAAAAAAAATTCTGCGCATGTATATTTCTATAATTTAGAATAAAAAATAAATTATTTAAGAAATTCTAAAACTCCCCTCCTCTTGATCATGATTAAGATTTTGCACCTGTCTCCAGCTAGCGTTGGCAGCTCCCAGCACTTATAGGTTCTATTTAAAAGTGTTGTGGCTTGTAGTTATAACTTTTGACTGATTGCGAGAGAGTGATTGAGGAAACAAAGAACATTTGTGTTACAAAGTTACTCCATTCAAAACGACTCCTACAATGACTCCCACAAATAACTCATAAAAACTATCTTAAAAAGGTAGTTTCTAAAAGTTAAAAGTCAGAAGCTGTTTGAAATATGACCATAAAATGGCCATGAACTTAATATATGAGAGCAGAAGAAGGAGCAACAGCGAGTGCTAGCGAAAAGGCAAAGGAGCAACAGCGAGTGCTAAGAGCAACTCCAGCAGGGCCCCTACTTGAGCCCCTAAACTCAGTTTTGAGAGCCAGAGCTAAAAACTGAGCTCCAACAGGGCCCCTACTTGAGCCCTAAAAAATAGGGACCTCTCAAATGAGGCCTCCAAGCCCCTATTCCTGGGGGCCCTGCTCTGGCTCTCATTTTTCAGTTTTACTAGTTTTTCTTCCCGCACAGTAAAACTCCACGCGCGCCAACACCCCACGCTCGCCTCCATTTTTCCGCTCGCCTCCATTTCTCCGCACCGCCTCCCCACTCTTCCCCTCCTCGCGCCGCCGCAGCGCCTCCTCCCCTCCCTCCCACCCGGCGCCGCCGCCTCCTCCCCCCCTCTTCCCCTCCCCGCGCCGCCTCCTCCTCCCCTCCTCCCCACCCCGCGCCGCCGCCTCCTCCTCCCCACCCCGCGCCGCCGCTTCCTCCTCCCCTCTCCCCTCCCCGCGCCGCCGCCTCCTCCCCTCCTCCCCACCCCGCGCCGCCGCCTCCTCCTCCCCACCCCGCGCCGCCGCTTCCTCCTCCCCTCTTCCCCTCCCCGCGCCGCCGCACCGCCTCCCCTCCTCCCCTCCCCGCGCTGCCGCCTCCTCCCCCTCTTCCCCTCCCCGCGCCGCCTCCTCCTCCACTCCTCCCCACCCCGCGCCGCCGCCTCCTCCTCCCCTCTTCCCCTCCCCGCGCGGCCGCACCGGCTCCTCCCCTCTTTCCCTCCCCGGTAATTTCTTTTTTCTTGTTTGATTGTGCCACGTTTGTGCAGATTGTTCCAAAATTCATGCTTTTAGTAGCAGGGAATTTAGCTTCACAATTTTTAGGGCAATATGTAAACTTGATTATCACAAGTTGGACATCAATTGTGCAGATTGTTCATGAGTATTTAGGGCAATATGTAAACTTGATTCATGCTGTCAAGTTGTGCAAATGCTGTCAAGTTGTATTTAGGGCAATTGTGCAGATTGTTCATGAGTATTTAGGGCAATATGTATGCTATTGTGTTTCAGATCCTCTGTGATAATGTGGGCTATTATGTATGCTGTCAAGTTGTGTAAATGATGTCAAGTTGTATTTAGGGCAATTGTGTAGATTGTTCATGAGTATTTAGGGCAATATGTATGCTATTGTGTTGTCGGAGTTTCTAAAGATACACAGGGAGATTGAAGCTAGAGAGGGACATGAGAAACTCCGTGATGATCTTGTGGAACATTTGTGGGCGATACATAGCGCTAGCTAGTTTAATAATTTTCGTAGACTTCATTTTACATGTTATGATGGATTATAAGAAATGTTATTTGATGTTATGTGATGAACTTTGTGCTTTCAATTTAAATTCGGAACAAATTTGAATTTAAATTTGAATATTCGTATTTGAATTCATAAATTTAAATAGTGTCCCTCATTGTGAAATCGTAAATATTTTATTGTGTATTGTGCTTTTGTCCAATACATATATATGTAGTGTGTGAGGAAATAGAGGGAATTGAGAAGTAGGGGCCCTGTTTTGAGGGCTCTTGCTGGAGTGCAGCTCAAAAAACAGGGCCCTCAAAAGTAGAGGGAGCCCTCAAATAAAAAGTAGGGGCCCTGTTTTGAGGGCTACTGCTGGAGTTGCTCTAACGAAAAGGCGGGGGAGTTGATAAAAGTTAGCGGCTGTTGCTGTTCTCGCATTGGTTGAGATCCCATCAGTTCTGTTCTTTTTCCCTACGTACATAGTAGACATGTAGTTAGCAATTGCACTATAGGAATGGTGGGTAATTGGGTATCATGACGCCAAATCAATACAGGAATTGGACAGGCTGGGCAGGGCTCTTACGAGTTTGGACTGGCTGGCGAGCTATGCGAAGAAAGGTCATGGCCTTTCTTAGATGCAAGATATTTCGGTGGACAGCGAAAATGCGGTGCTGAAGCAGAGCATAAGGGGCAGCCGGAGCCCGGAGGAGCGGGGGAGATGAAGCGCACGTTCAGGTGCAGAACGTCGATGACAACAGAGAAACAGACTGCAAGTTCCAGTCACACGGTGGCTCGCACTGTATTTGTTTAGTTCTCTAGCACCATTTGCGGTAAATGAAATTTAATATTGTTCATTGATCAATATCTTGAGTTCATAGTGGATTGGAGAAATTATATTGATAGTTAACCATCAAAAATTGAGATGCTGAACAGAAATCATGGTTAACAATCTTGGTGAGATTTCTATTTTAGCTATGGAAACAAAGAACCATGATCATTACAAACTATATTCGCTTCTCAAGTTGGTGTGGATCCTTCCCCTGGCAATTCCAAATGTTAGATCGTTACCAACTAGCAACTTGTGAGTACTTTGGGAATCATAAATCTTAGAATACCAAACATAAGCCCAAATATCGTGTTCTTCAGGAGACAACAGATGTATTACAAAACGAATCAAAGTCAGTAATTTTTATACGCTTCTAAGGAAAGAGGGGAATGGAAAATCAAACAATCTGCCATTTGTATTCAACTGTTTAAATAGGATGGATTTTTGGGGATTTATTTCAATACCTCTCACTAAGGGTGAGGACAGCCCAGGAATTAGAGCATAAAGAAAAGAAAAAAAATAGTTGCGAGGTTGTGGAAGCACATTGGAACTTGTCAATATTTACTGTGATAATGAAGCAGTTATTACGATCTCCAAAGATCCTGAATTCATAGTAAAAGTAAACCTATCCGAGGGTTATCGTCGTTATATTGGTGATGCCATCAATAGGCTTAAATCTGCTGGAGTGCTTTATTTACCTAGTTCTGACATCTTTGTTGATCCCTGGCTAAGTCAGTTAGTCACGAAATTTTTATGAAGCATGCAAGAAACATGGATTATGTATTATTGACTAAGCGTCTCATCCCGGCAGGAGATGTTAGAATATTATCTGGCTTCCTATATTTATTTACTGTTAATTGTTTCTTATTGATACTCAATGTGGAAATGTTACAGGTATATTCATTGTTGATTATTAAGTATTACACAATGTGGAATAAGTTATATGAGAGACTGTATAAGAATAACTCAGCAGGTGTAATGGGAATGGAACTGATGTTGGTTCGACAATGGATCTATTGACAAGGAATTAATAAATTCACTAACTTGAGAAGAATTAATATTAGAGGTGACAACAACGACTATGGTAGAACACGTTAGCAAAATTTACAAAGAGATCATTCTAATAAAAAGATGTGCATGTATTCAACTTGGGCATAGCACAGGGTGGAATGGCTTAGTTTGCTACGAGGGATTGGCTACGACTCATAATAGAACTCTTTAAAGGGGAAAGAATTGCCGGCCTCTCTCAGGCCATCCACGTCATTTGTTTTGCAGAAAACCCTCCGGGTTTCCCAAAATCACAGCGATGCCCTCAGTGAAATTAATCCGTTACGTCAGATTGGAATCAAATGGCCGAGATGGCGCCAACAATCCCTACCGCAAAACCTAATACCCTCCTTTCCTCCTCTCCTCCCCTTCTCTTCTTCTCCGTGCCCCCAGGCCATCGGTCCTCACCCCCACCCCTCGACACGCTCATCACCGTGTCAGATCCCTAATAAACCCAGTCTGAATTTGGAGTTGCGAGTACTGTGGAAGTCGACCATATGCCGAGATGGAGGATCTAGATTAACCTGTACCTCTTTGTTAAGTTGTATGCGACGGCCGAGATGTATTTGCTGATACTATTCACTGTAATTTTCATTACTTTTTCCTGTCATGCCTTTTCCGTTGAGTCTATCACAGAGAACAGTAGTGATATGTGTTAGAAATAGGCCCATTTTCTTAATTCCAAAGCATGCAAGGTTTACTACCATATTACTAAGACAAGGTGGAGGAGACCAATTTATAAAGTGGCGTCTATTTCACTCCTTGAGTTATGAAAGTGGATGGCATGAGGATGGCTTTCGCGTGAAAATCACGTGACTTGTGACTTGAGACGCACGGCCACAGGCCCACGCCATGACATGGCGCGCCACTTGGCAGACCATGTCTACCTTGTTTTTGTTGAACCTTGTACCATCTCTCTTCTTTTAACTGGTCATGAGACTGTGTAATTACCATTATTTTGTTTTAAATTTTATCAGTTATCAATGAATAATTGATCAGTTACCAGTAAATAATTGATCAGTTATCAGTGAATAACTGAGCAGTTACTAGTGAATTATTTCATTTCAATGGGGTTAGTTATTAGAGAGTAATTTGCACGTCTATAAAAGACCTGGAGACGTCCAGGCTTGAGATTGAACTTTTTATTTTCTTTCTCCTACTGTCTTTTTCCTCTCTGGTAACATTGTGCTGTGATACTGTGTTGTTCGAACTTCGCCGGCCTTTCTTCCCAACGTGCACCTGGAAGGAGGGTGAGCGGTATCTCCGAGCCATTGCTACCGTGAAGACCTGCACGGGGGCGGTAATAAGATTTCTGGGCAGCGCACTTGCGTGACCGCTCCTACTCTACTTCATCTACATTCTGCACTGTGTCGAGCCTACACTGCATCACGCCTGTGTTATTTCCTGTTTTTCATCAAACCCAACAGTAAGTCATTCATGTGTTCGTACGACTTTGAGACTATATTTTTCTTGCGTATATTCCGAAGTATTATGAGTAGCCTACTGTTAGTAGTTAGCTTTGCATCCCTAGTATATTGTATTTGTCTCCTAGTAAAATTTAGAATTAAAATATTACCTACATTTTCAACAATATGCACATGAGGACATTGCGCACTCCGTATAAGCAATCCTCATGTAATCTGGAAGGGTACCGATGAAATGAAACCCTAGTTTTATCTACTTCCCCCTTTGTCCATTTACTTTACCTTTCTTTGTAATTCCTGCCACAGATCCCCAATTCTCGGTTCTAAAATCGAATTCGTTCAGCCTGAATCTAGTCAAGGTCTGACAATTTTGGTATCAGAGCTCAGAAGAATCCTTGGCCATGACAGATTGGAGCTATTCTTGAGTAGTAAGGGTTGGAGAATGAATTTTCCCAATAAAATTCCTTAACCAAAGTTTTTGGTGCCAAAGATTTCAAGGGGATCTTGATATAACTCTTAAACCCAAGATGAAGTAGTCCAGGAAATAGCCTTCCTTCAACATGGGGTTGTTTCTTTTAACCAGAATCATCATCTCCTCAAACTTGTCTATATAAGACTCCATTGACCCCACCTGAGTTAAAGCTATAAAGGATCCGGTTACATCACATCTGGTTTTAGCTGCAAATCTCTTATTGAGCATATCACAGAATTGTTGCCAGGTCAATACAATTGTGTTAATCTGATTGCTAATAATCCATTGGTTGGCCCTCCCTGTCATATACACCTCAACTATAGCCACTTTCTGTTCCTCGAAAATTTTGCCAAGCTCAAAGTACTTCTTTGCTTTCCTAATCCATGCTTCTAGTTGTTGACCATCGAATTTAGGAAATTCTAGCTTTGGCCCTTTACTAAACTGATGGCTATATCCATTTCCTTCCCTATTCAGTGGAACATGCCCATAATTGTGAGGGTTGTGGAATCCCTCTGGAGCTCTCGGCCAGGGATAACCCCAAGGGTTCTCATTAACATGGGGTTTTCCATTCCCAGGGTATAACCGAGGAGTGTAGTATGGGGGTGTATAAGGTGGTTCATAGGGAGGATTAGAGACAGTATATTGGGGACCAAAGGTGCTGCCTACCATCACTAATGGAAATACACTAACTCCATAAATGCCTTAACCAAGTGTACTGCTAGTCACAACAGGAGGAAATACACCAAATGTACCATTGACAGTAACTGGAGAAGCAGCACTGAATCTGTTCGTCCCATTTGTAGGATTGAGGTTTACCTGGGTTACTTTAGGGATTACACGAGGTTTTGGCACCAACGAATGACCACTGCCTGGGGCAGCTTGATTTAGCTCTACTGTGGTAATTGGCCTTGCATCTTGGGGACTCAGATTAACACCATCACCCTCCATAATTCCTGCTGCACTATAAAGTTCCCCCGACCCATGCTTCTCTGCCATGGATTTAAGCAGATCCATCATTTGACTCATCTGGATCGAATTCCTCTGCATTTGCTCTTGAAGTTGACTCATCTGGTCTTGCACACTAGTGGAGTTTTCTTCCCACTACTGATGCATACGGGTCATCCCCCTCTTTAACTCCTCTACCTCTCCAACCAGAGTTGATCCTGCTTCCTCCTCCATGAATTTTCCTCCCCTTGGTATCTGAACTCCCACTTTCTTTTCGCCTCCCTAATAGATCTGGGATTTCATAGGGACTAATGTAAATTTCTCCCAAGCCGTCACTATTAGTTGCCGATTTAGATCAATCACACACAGATCGGGCCTCCTCGATCAATCACTGTTGAAGATGAGGGTGAAGAAGACAAGGAGGGAGAGCAATTAACGGCAGAGTTCAGTACACCTCCCACCAGCCATGAGCACAAACCCGAGAACCAGTCTGAACTGCAGATCTCTATGCATGCATTGATAGGAACCAACACTAAGGCCCTGTTTGTTTCAGATTCTAGGCAAGCTAGCTACTTCTAGTAGCCAAAAGCTCTCCCAAATAGTCCAGCTTTTGGGTTAGTTATTGAGAATCGAAAAATCTGGGAAGGCACAATTGTACTCCCACCGAGTAGCTGCAATAGCCCGCTTCTCACAGATTCTGCGGACTAGTGCCACTTGAAGTTCAGATTATTTACCCGCAAATGCCACTAGATAAAACTCCCCCACCCCCTCCCCCCCAACAGACGCCCCCGTCCCCTGTCGCCCCCTCCCGAGAGCCCTCCTGGCGCCCCTGCGCATCCGTCCTCTCCCCGCCCCTCGCCACCCCCTCCCCACCGTCGCCCCCTCCCCCGCAGTCGCCCCCTCCTACCCCTCCTCCCCCCGGAGCCCCCTCCCCTCTGCCGCACCCCCCAGTGCCCCCTCCCAAGATCCCCCCACCCGCTGCCGTTGCCTCGGCACATCCCTCCTCCCCCCGCCCCCTGCCGTCCCCCCGGTCGCTCCCTCCCGCGCGCGCCCCGCCCCCTCCCCGCCGCCCCCTCCCCGGCCCCCGCCGCCTCCCAGATCCCCGCCACCGCCCCCTCCTCCCAGATCCCCGCCGCCATCCCCTTCCTACCCCTCCTCCCCAACGCCTCCCTCCCCCAACCCGCCGCCGCCTCCCCCATCGCGCCCCCTCCTACCCCTTGCACGGTGGTTTGAACCTTTGTTGTTCTATGTTCTGCTGGTGTGCAACCATGGTTGAAATCCAAATGAGTTATCGCTATGTGCATGTTAGCTACCTGGTTTTATGCCTCATGTGTGTTCTGTGGATGAATCCTGAATCTTGAATTAGTGTTGCCTCCAGTTGGTAGATGAATTGTCATCTTGTGGTGTGTATGTTTAATAGTTCGTCCTTTTAGATCAACAAGGAGAATATTTTTGCGTGCTCGACTTTTGGTAAGCTAATTTTCTACTAGACCTGGTCCTGGATGTTATATCAGATTGTGTTGTGTTGAGTGTTGGCATAAGTGAAACCAATGAACCGTCCCCCAATGCCAAATATGTTCTCTATTTGGTTAGCCCCTTGAATGATGGCTGGCATTGTTTTGTTCTTCCAAGAAATCAGTTTCTTGATAGAAGAAAGGGGCAAGCCACCAAGTCGTACACAACTTGAAATACTTTGTCATGGTGCTTACTTCAGACATCTAGGTCTTACAAGACATTTTCGTGCTCGTATGTGCATGATTTTTGTGGAGTGTAAATCTGTGTTTATTGCTCAGATCAGTTTTATACACAGATGTTCAACTTAGTGTTCTATTAGTTATAAACTTTATAACGAAAATTTAGCTTTGATTTGGGAAAAATGTGGACATCGATTTTTGTTTCTTGTGCTCCCTTCAGTAATATTCTGGTAACAATATATTTGAGGTACCAGGTAAACTTTAGTGAAGTAGTCTGAGTGCACATTTTCAACCTAAGTATAATCAATAATTGGGGAGGTATCCACCTGCTTAATTTCAGACCATAGTCAGTCAATATATTTGATGTTATTATTGTACTCATCACATTGTGCCTCTTATGATTCCATATAGGGAATCCGGAGACTCGCTGGACGACGGAGATGGCATCTCAGCATGTGTTTACGTCATCCAATGAGCCAAGAAGAACCCCCCAAATGCTGTAAATTCTACGAATTAAAAGGGTTGTCCGCATCAATCATGATTTGTTCTTTCCAGTGGAGGGGCCCAGGTTGTTTTGTTAGCACTCCATGAGCTCCATCGAAGATGGCCATCATCTGTTGCCTGTACCAGTTCCATCCAGTACATGCCGCCATAGCTGTATAGGTTTCTGCCATTTATCAGTCAGGTCTCTGTTTGTGTTTGGGTTGGTGTGGAGCTGGTGCTGTGATGACACATTTGACACTATTGGTGACGTAGACATGTAGTTTAGAGTATTAACTACTTCTGTAAAGTTTTTATACATAATTATTCGAAACAGATCCTGTTTTCTTCAAAAATAAATATGCGCATGCATGTATAATTCTCCTTAATTTGAAGCTGTTAAATGAAATGAGGGGATTGTTAGTTGAAGCACCAGTAGTCTCGTAGTTATCCATATTAATATTTAAAATTATGATTTGGAGTCAAATTTATTATCGTGATATTTTAATATTAGTTTTTCAATGTTTGAACTAACTACTACAAATTTACAGCATGGATGTCTCTTCTATCAATACATAATCAGGACATCAACTCACCTAAGGGCATTTCAGTCAATACATCTATCAGGATACCAGCTGCACAGCTAGAATCCAGGATGCCAAACAGGCTAGCTACTCAGACTAGCTGCTACTCAGACTAGCCAGCTACTCAGCCTAGCCAGCTAGCTACTCAGAATCTCCAGCTCCCCCATACAGGCCCTAAAGCTTCTTCTTTCACGTTGAAAGTTAGGTTGGGCAAGGTTTGGGCAATAGCCCTGGTGGACAATGGAAGTACCACCACCTTTATAACACCCAGGATTGCCATGAAAGCTAATTGCAAGATATACGATCACATTACTGTCCAAGTGGCTATAGCCAACGGTGGAGTCTTGCGCACTAATGGACAATGTCAGAAGTGTGAATATGGGAAGAATTTCATTTCAGATTTCATACTACTAGATTTGAAGGGGTATGACATTATTTTGGGTAGCGATTGGATTTATGAATATAGTCCTATCAGTCTGAACCTAAAAACAAGAGAATTTTCAATTGTCAAGGATGGAAGGGAAATGGTCACTTTTGTAGATGAAACTCTACCAGATGCTATATGTATTATCAATGCTCATCATCTATAGAAGCTTATGAAAAATGGAGTAGTGGGAGCACTAATTTATGGAAAACCTATTGAGGAAGGAGGTTCAAAGGAGAGACAAATTCTTGAAGAGCTGCAAGAAGTAGTAGCTCAATTCACAAAGGTGTTTGAGGAACCAAAAGGGTTACCTCCTGTCAGGGGGAATGAACACACCATTCCTTTGGTACTTGAAGCCAAACCAGTCAACATTCGACCCTACAAATTACCACATTTCCAAAAGGATGCAATGGAGGAGCAACTAGGTCAATTGTTGAAACAAAAAACAATCAGGCCGAGTGTCAATCCATACTCCTGCCCTGCCATTTTGGTAAGAAAGAAGGATGGAACATGGCATATGTGCATTGATTACCGGCAATTGAATGCTAGTACTATTAAAAACAAATATCCTATACAATCATTGAATATATGTTGGATGAGTTGCATGGAGCAAAGTTTTTCACCAAGATAGATTTGAGATCTGGTTATCACCAAATTAGAATGCAACCTGAAGATATTTTCAAGACAACATTTAGCACTCATATTGGCCATTTTGAATTCATGGTAATGCCATTTGGATTATCACCAGATCTGTTCAGCCTATGCTGCACGCTCCTGCCCTCGGCGGGCACTGTTTTCGAAGGTTGGAGAATGGCGGCTCTACCTCCTTACCTCCATGTGCATAGCACTTACCTCGGCCTACGCCGCTCATGCCTGCCCTTTGTGAGTGCTATTTTTGAAGGTAGGGGAATGGCGGTTTGGCCTCCCTATCTCCGCGTGCGTAGTGCTCGTCTCGGCCTACAGTGCTCACGCTGGCCCTCTGCGGGTGCTGTTTTGAATGTAGGGGAATGGCAGTTTGGCCTACCTACCTCAGTGTGCGTAGCACTTGTCTTGACCTATGCTTCTTGTGCCTGTCCTCCGCGAGTGCTTTGCATGCGTTAGCGCCCTACTTGGCTTATGTCGCTCACGTCTGCTCTCCACTGGCACTATTTTTGAAGGTAGGGGAACAACGGCTCTGTCTCCCTACCTCCACATGAGTAGCGCCAGCCCTCAACGAGTGCTACTTTCAAAGGTAGGGGAACGACAGTTCAACCTATCTATGCCATTTGTGCTCGCCCCCCATGAGAGCTTTGCGTGTGTTAGCGCACTGCTTGGCTTACACCACTCATGCCTGTCGGGGGACTTTGCCACCCACCTTATAGGCATCACCTCAGCGGAGCGGCCTGACCCTCAACTCTGCCTCTACGTGTCAGCCGCGTTAGAGGCACGACCTCGATGGGTCGACTCCAGCTCTATTGTGGGACTTCACTGCCCACCTTGTACACATTGTCTCGGCAGGGTAGCCCGACCCTCAGCTTCACCTCTACATGTCGGCCACGTCGGAGGCATGACCTCGATGGGTCAGCTCCAGGTCCGTAGTGGGACTTCACTGCCTGCCTTGTTGGCATCGCCTCGGCGGAGCGGCCCGACCCTCGGCTCCGCCTGATGCGGATACGCACGTGTCTTGTACTTTTCAGTTAAATATATTATTCAACTGGAAAGAGTTATTGAGCCGTATCAAACATTGCCAGGTGAACTCATTCCAAACTAAATATAATGTTATTATTCATAAGAATAAAATACTACCTCATGTCATTAAATGGTGCATTCTTAGGTTTGTCGATGGCAAAGCAATGGAGACGCAAAAGGAAGAGGATGACCACATTAGGTGTCAAAGACATGAAGGAAGAAAGCTCATTCAGTGGGAGATGGAATGCCCCCGTCTCCAGGGGCGCGTACGGACACGACCTTCCGTACGAACCACGCATAGTCCAGTACGGAACGTCGCGCAAGAGTGAACCATCGCATGCTTACAACAAAAATCCAGCTTTTATTACAAGATAGGGGTTGTCAACCCAGTTTTAGTAGCAACGGGGCGTGCAAGCCCAAAATATGTTACATAACAAAAGACCAACTTCCAAGGAAGACTCGAGCGCGGCAAGGACCTAAAGCCAGGGGTCTTCGTCGAAGAAGGGCTCCTCCAGGGCTTCCTCTACGGGGGAACTCACATCCGCGTCTTGATCTTCTGAATTTGTTCGGCAAGCCGTGAGCTAACCAGCTCAGCAAATCACAAGGAACATCTAACTTAACTACATGCACGAATTATCAACGGAAGGGAATATACTGGTTGTATTATCTTATGTGGATGCAGTTTTATTTCGTAAATAGTTTTAAGGCACATGAAATGACAACTACTCCTTAAGATTAGGGTTTTCACGAAGAGTTTAATTAATCCACTAGTCCAGTTAAAACATTTGCAAACACTACTTAAGCTTAGCAACTGGAATCACCCAAGTGACACAGCTCCGTTAACCGGGAGCACGGTGTATTCGAATACCATTTAGTTGACTCTGCAGAGCTGCCCAACTTTACCCACACGCAACCTTAACCCTCATGGTGAGTTAAGGAACCGGATGCGTTCATTTGCTCAACCTAGGCCGAGCCCGCAACGACTCTCTCGGAGCAAAGACACCGCTTGAGTTGAGCAGGTACTAAACCAGGGTTGACACGTCAACACCTGTGGTCGAGCGGTTACTATGTCATTTGCTTGGCATAAGGGTCTAGTCCTTATATTTTCACGTGGTCCGCAACCACCAACATCAGGTAAGGCGGTGGGCGAGGACCGTATCACGGTGTCCCACAACACCCTTACCCTACACTGCATACTGACACGATCATTCTAGGGCACGGTGTCCCATACCACCCTACCCTAGCCTGGGTTTCAATAATCTACCGGCCCGCGGCCACTTCCTTATTAGTGTAAAAGATTTTGCATGAAATGATAATATTCTACAAGTGATAATAGTACACTTAACGTAAACCTAGGGTTAACAAAGGCAGGGCTACAAATTAATCATGGCATTTAGCGGTAGTAGGACATATCTAAAGTTAACATGTCATTCTAAACATTTGAGTGTACGTAAACTAACATTTTACAACTAACAATAATGAAAATAGCATAATTACATAATCAAATAAATATGGGGTACAATATGTTCAAAGGAATTGCGACTTGCCGTTAATCTGGATGATCTCCGCAAACTCGAACAAAGTAGCTCCGGAATCCTGTGCTTGCACTTGAACTTCTGGAATCCCCGACACTAGCGTAAACACACAAGAAAACAGAAACTAATCAAAAATAAATAAAAGAAAACATTTTATTTAAGAAAAAGAAAAGCTTAAATACACAAAAGGAATTTTTAGAATTTTTCTGGGAAGAATCTGGAGGAATGGAGGCCAAAAATAGGTTGAGAATATTAAACTGAGCAAAATGATATATTTTGGTAATTTTTGGGATTTTCTGGAATTTTCTAGGATTTATTTGGATTTTTCTGGTTTCTGGAAATGAATAAAAACTCTCTGGAAAAAGAAAAGCGGCACTGTTCATTTAAACAGTAACCGGCCCGGCCCGGGGAGACGACCCACGTGGCCGACCGGAACGCGCGGCCTGACGCGTGTGCTAGGCGCGGGGGAGTGGGCCGAGAGGCGCGGCCCACGCGCGCGCGCGGCCACGGGCCTCGGATGCCCGACACGTGGCGCCAGCGGACGGCGGTGATGCGGGGCGGGCGGCGGAGAAAAGGGGAGGTCGCGAGGGTTCCTCTCCCCTTCGCTCGGCGGTGGCGGCCGGAGAGGGAGAAAGAAAGAGGGGCGCGAGCCAGCTGCGATCGGCCGGGGAAAACCTCCACGGCGGGTGCCGGGGCTCGGGGAAGCTCGACCTCGGCTCCGGGAAGGCGAGGGGCTCCGGAAGGAGGAAGATGGCGGCGGCGGCGGAGAGGATCGCGGCGCGGCAATCGGCCGCGCCAAGGCCAAGGTGAGGGGGTACGGGAAGGGAGGTTAGGGGCTTACCGGCTCGGGAAGGGGATGGCGCGGGGCTGTCCGGGTCCCGTCGGGTTTATAAAGGGCGGGGAAGCTGGGGAAGGGGTTTAATGGCGCTCGGCGGGAGGGCGGCGAGAGGGCTGTGCACGGGCGAGGAGGTCGTGTCGGCGGTGCTACGGCGGCCGCGGGAGTTAGCGGTGGAGGAGACGGCTCGGGTGGCGGTGGCGTATGCGCCGCCGCGGTCGAAAGGAGGCACAAAGGGGGCGCTGCGTCCGCTGGGTGGAGGGCGAGCACGGGGACGGTGACGCAAGGGTGCGGGGGCCACTGGCAGCGCTGACGCGGGCGCGAGGTGACGGGGCGCGTGGAGTACGCGCGACGGCCGGGCAGGGCGTCCGGCGGCACAGGCGGCGCGACGAGCGAGGAGGCGGCTTCAGCCTGGCGCCAGCGGGGAGGGGAGACGGGAACCGAGGGGAGGGGGATTAGGAGGAGATTTGAGAGGGATTAGGGGAAATCCACAGATTAAAGACAAGATTAAGCAAATAAAATCTTCCCTTTTGATTTTGAAAATTTTGGGTTGTTTCAACCTACCCCCCTTAAAAGAATCTCGACCCCGAGATTAACTTGGTCCAGGGAGCAGGTTGGGGAAATCTCGCTGCAAGTCCGACTCTCTCTCCCAAGTGGACTCTTCTGCTGTGTGATTCTTCCACTGAACTCTGCAGAATCTGACGTTTTTGCTTCTGAGCTGTCTTTCTGATGTCTCAAGTATCTGTAAAGGCTCTTCAGGATAGGTCCAGTCGTCTTGTAGTTCAATATCTGACAATGGGACTTCATCTGTAGGTTGTCGCAGACATTTCCGAAGTTGCGATATGTGGAATACATTATGTATTCTAGATAAGTTGGGAGGGAGCTGCACTTGATAAGCCACTTCTCCAATTCTTCCGATTATTTGGAATGGTCCCACATATCTCGGAGCCAACTTCCCTTTTACTTGAAACCTCTTGACTATCTTAAATGGGGTGACCTTAATATACACAAAGTCTCCAACTTCGAAGCTTAGATCTTTTCGGCGGTTTTCAGCATAGCTCTTCTGTCGGTTTTGTGCAACTTTGAGTCTATCTCGAATGATCTGGACATGTGCTTCAGCATCTTGAGCAATTTGAGGGCCAATAAGTTGTCGTTCTCCGGTTTCTGACCAATTCAGGGGTGTTCTGCATTTTCTGCCATATAGTGCTTCGAACGGGGCCATTTTAATACTGGCTTGATAGCTATTGTTATATGAAAACTGAGCAAATGGTAGGCAAGTGTTCCATGCTGCTCCATATACAATAGCACAAGCTCTTAACATATCCTCCAGAATCTGGTTTGTTCCTTGATCATCCATCGATCAGGGTGGTAGGTGAATCAAATTCAGATCGGTACCCATAGCTTCATGTAACTTCTCCCAAAACTTGGATGTAAACTGTGCTCCTCTGTCTGATACAATCTTCTTAGGAACTCCATGAAGTGTCACGATCTTTGTCAAATATAATTCAGCAAGTTTGTCTTTCCCATAGGTTTGCTTAATCGGAAGAAAATGAGCCACCTTGGTTAATCTATCAACGATAACCTAGATAGCGTCATATCCTTCACGAGTCCTGGGTAGTCCAGTGATGAAGTCCATACCAATGCTATCCCATTTCCACTCGGGAATAGGCAAGGGTTGCAATAGTCCTGCGGGTTTCTGATGGTCTATCTTGATTTGCTGACAAACATCACACTTGGCTACATACTCTGCCACTTCTTTCTTCATTTGATTCCACCAATACTTCTTCTTCAAGTCCTGGTACATCTTAGTACCTCCTGGATGAATTGAGAATTGGGATGAATGAGCTTCCGATAATATCAAATCTCTCAATTCCTTCTTGTTGGGTATGCAATAGCGACCACGTGACAATCCCATGTTCGTCTATTGCATAATCTGTTAAACTCTCTTCTTGTATTTTCTTCTTAAGCTTCGGATTTCCTCATCTTCATCTGTCTTTGCTTTGATCGATCCGTCGGTGGGGTTGGATTTCTAGTGTTGCCATCTTGCCTTGTTACGTGATTATCGAGTTCGATCGTAGTATGTCCTTCTGTAATTCTGGCGGATGCTCTGTCAAACTGGCTTTGCTGTGTCAGGCCTTCCGACTAAGGGCATCGGCAACCACATTTGCCTTGCCTAGATGGTACTGGAGTTCTATATCATAGTCTTTAATTAACTCCAACCATCTTCGTTGCCTCATATTTAACTCCGTCTGGGTGAACAGGTATTTCAAACTCTTGTGGTCAGAGAATATCTCACAATGGTTCCCTAGCAGGTAGTGTCTCCAAATTTTGAGTGCATGCACTACCGCTGCCAATTCCAAATCATGTGTTGGATAATTCTCCTCATGTGGTTTTAGCTGTCTTGAGGCATTGGCCACAACCTTACTGTCTTGCATGAGCACACATCCCAAACCCTGCTTAGAAGCATCACAATAAATTTGAAATTCCTTCTCTGGGTTGGGTAGGATCAAGACTGGTGTCGTTGTTAACTTGGTCTTCAACCGCTGAAAGCTTTCCTCACAAGCACCTGTCCATATGAAAGGCTTATCCTTCTTTAGTAGCTGAGTGAGTGGACGAGATATGCTTGAGAATCCTTCTATGAATCGGCGGTAATAACCCGCTAATCCAAGAAAACTTCTTATACATCCTTTGTCTTGGGCTGCTTCCATTCCATGATCATGGTGATCTTTTCTCGATCCACCTTAACTCCATCTGCTGATATAATATGACCCAAGAAAACAACTTCTCTTAGCCAAAAACTGCATTTATCAAACTTAGCATATAGTTGATGCTCTCTCAGTCTGGTCAATACCCTGTGGAGGTGCTGCTTATGTTCTTCCTCATTTTTGGAATAAATTAAGATATCATCTATGAAGATTATTACAAATCGGTCCAAATGGTCCATAAGCACCAGATTCATAAGATTCATGAAATATCTTTGGCGCATTTGTTAGACCAAAGACACACGTAAACTCATACAATCCATATCCGTGATGAAGGTTGTCTTCTCTCGATCTTGCTCACGGATCTTGAGTGATGATATCTGAGCCTTGGTCGATTTTGGAGAACACCTTGGCTCCTTTGAGCTGATCAAACAAATCATCAATTCTCGGGAGTGGATATTTGTTCTTGATGGTGACAGCATTTAATCCTCTGTAATCCACACACATCCTCAGTTCTCCACTCTTCTTTTTCACAAACAGAGCTGGTGCCGACCAAGGTGAAACACTTGGTCGAATAAACTCTTTTTCTTGCAGTTCATCTAACTACTTCTTAAGTTCCTTTAACTCACTGGCTGACATCCTATATTGGTGTTTAGCAATTGGCTTGGTGCCTGGAACTAATTCTATAGCAAGTTCTACTTGCACGTCGAGGTCTTCTGGCGGTTCTTACGAACACACATCCGGGTACTCTTGCACTACTGGCACTTGGTCTGGTGTTACTGTTAGTGCGTTGAGTACGCGTTTCTTTGTATTCTTTATTAGCTCTCGGTCCGTTTTTACCACCACTTCCTGACCTTCAGGGCTAATCAATGTGACTGTCTTGACTTCACAATCCACTTTTCCTTTATTCCTGGCTAGCCAGTTCATGCCCAGAATGGCATCTAGTCCTTTCATATCTAGTTGCGAGATGCGCTTTAAACTCTACCCCTTGAATTTTGATACTAAGTCCACCACACCTTTGTGGGACTCCATTCTAACCCGGGGTTTCAATCACATAGGGTTTTGGCAAGGAAATGAAGGTAACTTATTTCTTGAAGCAAAGCTCTTGGAAATAAATGAATCGTTGCACGGGGTCAAATAAAATTAGTGTGGGTATGGAATTGATTGGGAACATACCGCTATGATGTCACCGCTCTGCTGCATCCTCCGCTGTCACATGGTTCACCCTGGCTAAGAAAGTAGTTTTTGTGCGGCCTCGACCTTTGCCTGTCGAGGTGTAATTTGCTGTGCCTGCTGGTGACTGGGGTCCTACTGGCTTTATTTGCAGAAAACCCCCTTTTGAAGAGCCAGAGCTGGTCTGTGATTTTGCTTCCTGCTGCTGACCTTGGACCTGTAGCTTTGCCGCATCAGATGGCAGATTCCTCCGGGGACATTGATCTCTGTAGTGACCAACTTCTCCACAATGAAAACAAGCATTTGTCTTTCACGGACAGTTGCTGGCGAGGTGGTTGCCACCACAAGTGGGGCACTTGATGGCTAGTGGCAAGGGTGCTGCATAGTGCTGCGACTGGTTGGACTGCGTCTTTGGTAGGAGCACATACTGGCGCTGAGTTTGGGGTCGGGATGAGGATGACCCTGAGGTGCGTCCTCGTTGAGCACCAGGTGAGGACGATTGTGATTTGCGCATTGCCTTGCGCTTCTTGTAGTCCTCCATCTTCCCTCTTGCTTCTTCCGAGTTGATAAGACTGTCCACCATTTCGGGGAGATCCTTGAACTTCAAAGCTGAAATGTGAAATTTCAGCGACTGTTGTAATCCTGCCTGAAACTTTTCCATCTTCTTCTCTTCCTTGTCGCGTCTTACGGGCGAATCTAGAAAGATGATTGAATTGATGTAGGTACTCCATGATCGTACTTCCACCTTGCTTAAGCGCTAGAAATTCTCGGCGCTTGGCTTCCATGACTCCATTGGGTATGTGGGCCTTGCGGAAGGCCTTCGTGAACTCTTCCCAAGTAATTTCTCTGTCTGGCTGTAGGCGTTGGAAGTTTATCCACCATGTTGCTGCAGGACCCTGCAACTGGTGGGACGCATACAAAACCTTCTCTTTATCTTCACATTGTACTGTCTGAAGCTTGCGCTCTACATCTAGCAGCCAATCCTCTGCTGCTAGAGGGTCTGCTGACGTAGAGTAGGTTGGAGGGCGGGTTTTTTGAAAGTCTGTCCATCGGGTGGTAATTGGGGCACCATCCCGATTGGCGTTGCCTCCACCTGGGAAACCTGGGGATCTGGCTGCAATTTGTTCGAGAAGCTGAGTATGCCGATCCAACATCTGTGCCATATTCTGTTCAGCTTGGTATCTGTTGTGTTCCATCATGGCGAGTACACTGGCAAGTGTTGTCTGATCTGTGGCAGGTGCACCCTGCCCGCTGGTCTGTCCGCTCTGCTGGCCTGATTGCATCTTGGAAGTCTGCCAATTGGACACTTGAAGTTAGCCTTACAGCGGTTTTGGGTGAACAAGAGTAGATAAGTAAGATATTGAATTTTTCAAGGCAAGTATAGGACGAAATAAGAAAAGAGCAAGAGCGAAGGACAAAGTAAAATTTGAAGGTAGAGGGAGTACTGATAATTAAGCAAACAACATAAAGGATAATTAACATATTTTTACAATAAACAAGTGGTACACAGACCACTTAGGGTTTATGTTACAACTTGCATTACAATACCAAAAGTACTACTATTACACCGGTCGGTCTAAGCTAGGGAGTTCTGCGGACAACTACTCCTCCATGGCATGCAGGGCGGCAAGGCGAGAGGGCTGCGGGCGAAACCGGCGCGGTACTCTCCATGATCATCCTACGCCTCGGCTGGGACTGCACTGAGCGCACGAGGAGGAGACGCGGGGACTCTCCACGAGGCAAAGCCTCGCCGCTTCGCGCCTCGGCGAACAAGAGCGGCGCTGGCTGCTGCACCTCTGCTGAGCCTCCATCACCGCAATCGAGGGTCTGGACTCCTTCACGGCACGCTCATATTGGTACTCCTGCTGAGCCACAATGCTGGCGACACCACAAGCGAGGGTCGTCATCCTCTCGAATCGAGGGCGGCGATGGATCTGCCCCCATGAAGTGATCTCGGGATTAGGTCGAAGGGTGACTCGGCCAGCTCCAGGTCGTAGTAGTCGCGGAGGTAGATTACAGCCTTTTTGGCTGCATCCTGGACTGCATCGTCTCGATCGATCCTCCTGGTGACGAACTTCCTCTCGATATCTGGGCGGATAAGCAGGGGTGTCAAGGTCACCCATGCCTTCCACTCGTACCGCTTCCCTTCGAAGAAGCAACCAACAGCGTGGAAGATCGGCCGGTGATATCCTTCTCCTCCGAGGTATTGCTGAATCTCCCAAAGCTTAGAGGGCCATCCCTCCAAGCGCTCGGCGAGCGAAAACACGAAGCGAATCATCTGCCGAGAGACGAAAATTTTGAAGTTAGACAAGTAAAGCAGTAAACATTTTGCATAAACAAAATTTAAGCAGAAGTAAAACTAAGATAGGTAAGGTAGCAATAAGAGAGGACGAGACAGCAATAATACTTATATTTTTCAAAACTCCTTTTTAAAGTTTAAATTAGGTTTTGCGATTAAATCGCTTCCTAGTTTGCCTTAGGTCTTAACCTACGGTCAAGGAGCACGCTCGATACCACTTCTTATGCGCCCGTCTCGGTAGCGTCTGGTTCACGACCTTCCGTACGAACCACGCATAGTCCAGTACGGAACATCGCGCAAGAGTGAACCATCGCATGCTTACAACAAAAATCCAGCTTTTATTACAAGATAGGGGTTGTCAACCCAGTTTTAGTAGCAACGGGGCGTGCAAGCCCAGAATATGTTACATAACAAAAGACCAACTTCCAAGGAAGACTCGAGCGCGGCAAGGACCTAAAGCCAGGGGTCTTCGTTGAAGAAGGGCTCCTCCGGGGCTTCCTCTACGGGGGAACTCACATCCGCGTCTTGATCTTCTGAATTTGTTCGGCAAGCCGTGAGCTAACCATTTCGACCAAATCACAAGGAACATCTAACTTAACTACATGCACGAATTATCAACGGAAGGGAATATACTGGTTGTATTATCTTATGTGGATGCAGTTTTATTTCGTAAATAGTTTTAAGGCACATGAAATGACAACTACTCCTTAAGATTAGGGTTTTCACGAAGAGTTTAATTAATCCACTAGTCCAGTTAAAACATTTGCAAACACTACTTAAGCTTAGCAACTGGAATCACCCAAGTGACACAGCTCCGTTAACCGGGAGCACGGTGTATTCGAATACCATTTAGTTGACTCTGCAGAGCTGCCCAACTTTACCCACACGCAACCTTAACCCTCATGACTGAGTTAAGGAACCGGGTACGTTCGCTGCTCAACCCTAGGCCAGGCCCGCAACCTGACTCTCTCGGAGCAGCACACCGCTTGAGTTGAGCAGGTACTAAACGAGGGTTGACACGTCAACACCTGTGGTCGAGCGGTTACTATGTCATTTGCTTGGCATAAGGGTCTAGTCCTTATATTTTCACGTGGTCCGCAACCACCAACATCAGGTAAGGCGGTGGGCGAGGACCGTATCACGGTGTCCCACAACACCCTTACCCTACACTGCATACTGACACGATCATTCTAGGGCACGGTGTCCCATACCACCCTACCCTAGCCTGGGTTTCAATAATCTACCGGCCCGCGGCCACTTCCTTATTAGTGTAAAAGATTTTGCATGAAATGATAATATTCTACAAGTGATAATAGTACACTTAACGTAAACCTAGGGTCAACAAAGGCAGGGCTACAAATTAATCATGGCATTTAGCGGTAGTAGGACATATCTAAAGTTAACATGTCATTCTAAACATTTGATTGTACGTAAACTAGCATTTTACAACTAACAATAATGAAAATAGCATAATTACATAATCAAATAAATATGGGGTACAATATGTTCAAAGGAATTGCGACTTGCCGTTAATGCTGGATGATCTCCATAAACTCGAGCGAAGTAGCTCCTAATCTGTGCTTGCACTTGAACTTCTGGAATCCCCGACACTAGCGTAAACACACAAGAAAACAGAAACTAATCAAAAATAAATAAAAGAAAACATTTTATTTAAGAAAAAGAAAAGCTTAAATACACAAAAGGAATTTTTAGAATTTTTATGGGAAGAATCTGGAGGAATGGAGGCCAAAAATAGGTTGAGAATATTAAAGCGAGCAAAATGATATATTTTGGTAATTTTGGGATTTTCTGGAATTTTCTAGGATTTATTTGGATTTTTCGGTTTCGAAATGAATAAAACTCTGGAAAAGAAAAGCGGCCTTTGTTCATTTAAGCGATGGCAGCCCGGCCGGGAGGCGGCCCACGCGCCGACCGGACGCGCGCTTTGTGCGCGTGTGCTCGGCGCGGGGGAGTGGGCCGAGAGGCGCGGCCCACGCGCGCGCGCGGCCACGGGGCTCGGATGCCCGACACGTGGCGCCAGCGGACGGCGGCGATGCGGGGCGGGCGGGGGAGAAAAGGGGAGGTCGCGAGGGTTCCTCTCCCCTTCGCTCGGCGGTGGCGGCCGGAGAGGGAGAAAGAAAGAGGGGGGGCGCGAGCCACTGCGATGCGGCCGGGGAAAAACCTCCACGGCCGGGCGGCCGGGGCTCGGGGAAGCTCGACCTCGGCTCCGGGAAGGCGAGGGGCTCCGGAAGGAGGAAGATGGCGGCGGCGCGCGGGAGGGATCGCGGCGCGCCAATCGGCCGCGCCAAGGCCAAGGTGAGGGGGGGTACTGGGAAGGGGAGGTTAGGGGGGCTTACCGGCTCGGGAAGGGGGATGGCGCGGGGCTGTCCGGGGTCCCGATCGGGTTTATAAAGGGCGGGGGAAGCTGGGGGGGGGAAGGGGGTTTAATGGCGCTCGGCGGGGAGGGCGGCGAGGAGGACTGCATCGGCGAGGAGGTCATGTCGGCGGTGCTCACGGCCTTTGGCGGGAGTTAGCGGTGGAGGGAGACGGCTCGGGCTGGGCGGTGACGTATGCCGCTGCACGGCGGTCCGAAAGGAGGCACAAAAGGGGGGGGCGCTGCGTCCGCTGGGTGGAGGGCGAGCACGGGGACGGTGACGCAAGGGTGCGGGGGCCACTGGCAGCGCTGACGCGGGCGCGAGGTGACGGGGCGCGTGGAGTACGCGCGACGGCCGGGCAAGGACGTCCGGCGGCCTGGGCGACGCGACCGAGCGAGGAGGCGGCTTCAGCCTGGCGCCAGCGGGGAGGGGAGACGGGAACCGAGGGGAGGGGGATTAGGAGGAGATTTGAGAGGGATTAGGGGAAATCCGTAGATTAAAGACAAGATTAAGCAAATAAAATCATCCATTTTGATTTTGAAAATTTTGGGTTGTTTCAGGAGAGCAAAAGGGAGAAGTCCAAGGACATAAACTACAAGTTTTGGATAAGATTTTCAAGCGCAATTCGTACCTCCCACAAAGCTAATTGGATTCAAACTCGGATTCAACTCAGAATTCAATTCGGATTCGGTTCGGGACAGGCTGACAGGCACTTATTAAAAAGGTCATAACTTTCACAAATGGAGTCCGATTTGGATGTTCTTGTACTCCTTGGAAAGATATTTTCAAGGGCTACGCAATGGATCTAGTCCCACCATTAAATTCATCACGGATCAAAAGTTATGGCCGAAATAATGTGATGGCTGTAAAATCTAGTTTCCTTTTTGTGAGAGTTCGTATCTAAAACCATATAGGGTTGAGTTTTACTAGGTTTGTGGACTCTATGGACGTTCCAAGGTCCTATATAAGTCATGTATTGGCAGCCTAAGGGCTCAGACCACCTTTGAGAATAATCAATCTATTGAACTTTGTTCGAGTTTATCATTGTTGCTGAAATTCCGTGAAGTAATTAGGAGTGTTCTTCAATCAAGATCGTTCAGCCTTTCCGCTGGGAATTGGGTGCACGATAGATCTTCGCTTGGTGGTCGGCGAAATCGACGCGAGTGTGTTTTGGCGGATTAAAGAGTGTTCGTCCCTTGCATTGGCATTGGAGGATAGCTACGATTCATCAAGACTCCCGCGAGTATCCATCCTACGTCGAGAAGATCGGGCGACCCCGTATCATCTGGTATCAGAGCGCGGTTTACTCGGTAGGATCTTATCCCTTTACTTTTAGATTGATTTATTTCTGTCCTATAGTCCAATAAACCGAAAATTGCAACAAAAAAATCCAAACCCTAGTTTCACATCTGTTATTTCCGTGAGTTTTATTAAGTTTTGATCCGTTAGAAATTTTGTTTACGTGCTGATCTTAGTGTCCTTTTGCGTTGCTTAATCGTTGTTATTTTAAACTCTTGAAAATCCGCTAGTTGTTCTTTCAATTAGCATCTAAAAAGAAAAGTAGATTTAATTTACTTTTTGAAATCTTGTTCTTGCTGTCCACATAAGATCTTTGTGCATCTTGAAAGAATATCACATCCGAATATATCTATGTTTCCTTTTTCTTGATTGATTTGGCCACAAGAATCTTAGTTGCACATATTCAGATCTTCACTTAAATCCTTTGTACCTTGAGACTAGTCTTTGATAATTGCTTTAGGGCTGTTCTAGAATTATCTACACATTGCTGAACAAATTTGGACTTGCGTAGAATCTACAAACAATTAAACCTAGTTCGGCCTTGAGTATAAAAAAAAGAGCCAAAAAAAGAGAGAATGCAGCCGATTGAAAAAAAAGAGGAGCCACGGCTTGAGCAAAAAAAAACAAAGAAAGAAAAGAAAGCATTGGCCGAATTTGGGTGACTTAATCTTAGTCCATAAATTCAGATTGTATATTTAATTTCTTTGGACAATCTTGTGCCCTTAAATTCATATTATTGCAATTGGCTAGCGTCTCTCCTAGTACTTGGTACAAAACGAGCTAATATTCTCGATTGTTTCCTTTAGCTCATTTCTTTTGTTTGCATTGAGTCACATTGATCATTGCGTGTGCGTTCATATACTTCACTTATATCATTTGGATCAGCACATAGGCAATACTTTCTAGCTTGGATTATTACTTAATTCAACAACATCGTGAAATTCAGATTGTGTAGGATAAACACTTTCATACCAAGCTCCCCTAAACATCCTTTGCCGTGCAATTGTAGGTCACTTTTAAATCCGCTTGAGCATCACTTGCTATTGTAGCCACCACCAAGTGTAAATTTCTTATTTGCCTCAATTCACTTCGGAAAGGTAAGAACTTTACTTGGTGAGGAAAAAGTGAGATTGAGTGAACTCTACTATCATACATATATTTGTGTTTGCTTTGCACAATCTAACCATGACAGGTGAAGAAAATAACGATAATGGCGTTTCTAACATCTGGCAATGAGAAGTGCTATGAAACAAGAATTTGTTGCTAGCACAGCTACAATGGATGGACAGCTCAAGACAGATATGCAAGATCACCGCATTGAATTCAATCATCAAATGAAAGTATTATGCTCAAACATTGTGAATGATATTGTGCGGATACTTCATCCACAACAAGAAAAAGATAACTTTACTCCTTTCTATGGAAGTGAGGATCCAGAAGAGTATCTTGAGTGGGAATGGCGCATGGAGAAAGTATTTAGATTTCAAAAGCTTCCCAAAAACCAAGAGGTGATGTGTGCCACTAGAGAATTTGAAGATTATACTTATAGTTGGTGGAATCAACAATCTGGAAATGAATTCATTAAATCTTGGTCAGATTTGAAGGCACTCATGAGGAGAGAATTTGTGTCACTCTATTATGCACAGGGATTGCTTCGCTATTTGGAGAGTATCACACAAGGGAGTAATACAGTGCAAGAATATTATTTTGAGCTACAAGATGCATTACGTCGAGCCGGTGTCATTAGTGAACTACAAAAGAAGACATACTTCAAAAGAGGATTGAATTCTAAGATTGCCGCTACACTTCAACATAAATATTTTGGTAGTGTGCAAGATCTTGTGAATTGTGCTATTCAAGAGGAGAAGAGACTTATGGAGAGACGTACACCACAATTTTCTCCCAGTCCCTACTTCAATTCTGCTGCCTCTACTAGTGTGACACATGAGAAGATGACTGAGCATGGGACTTTCCCTTCGGTCAAGGAGATATATAGTATTCCAAAACTACATATAGCCCCAAAGATATACCACAACCCATGTGAGGATGAGAGCCATATAGCCAAATTGAGTGGGAGTGATAAAAAGACTGAGTTGTGTGATTCCACCATATGTGAGGTTGAGAGTATCCAAATTGAGAGTGTGAGAGAGACACCAAAAGAAAAGATAGAAGTAGAAGATAGACAAAGTGAGGATGCATCTGAAACTAACACATTAATATCTACTTCTAGTGTTGTTTCTCACATTGTGCAGGTTGACATTAAAGATGAAGAATTGAACATTCAACAACCGGCACCTTTGAAGCCAAATGAGGAGGAGATAACCACGGGAAGGGATAAAGTGCTTGCTGCCCCGTGGGTGCATCCTAATAATTTTAAACACTCAGCGCCTACATCATTTGAGGAGGATGACAAAGGTAACACTATTGGTGCTGAATTTAATTGTGCAAAGGTGAGTAATTGTGAGTACTCATATGATCAACCAGCAATTCCATGTTCTGAAATTTCTTTGCTCAATTTACATAATGTGGAATTGATTACTCATAAGGAAGTTCTTACTAGAATATCTCCTAATGATTCTTTGTGCTATATTATGTTTGATGATCCTAGAGAGCTATCTAGTGTGATTTATAAACTTGTTGAAATTTCAAGTTCAAAATCACTAGTTAGTACCTATGCCTACACATATAAGTTCAATTTGATTGGAGATTATGGTGTAGATGACAAATTTTATGTTCACGAAATTTGCATTACATGTGATAAGCTTACGAATTAAAATCGCTTATTATGGATAAACAATCTTTTATGCCATGTTATGATCACAATGAGATTAATTTCAACAATTGCACGTCTTGTTTACAAAGATTTCATAAGTCTCTTGGTTCGATCTTTAATATACAATCATATAAAAATAATCGAGTAGCGCAGGTTGAAGCATGGAAGCCGCTCAAAATCTTCTTTCCCATATCTAAACAACTAAATCTGATTTTGATCCTTAATAATCTGTCTATGTTCTTAGAAAAGTCGAGGACGACTTTCTTTTATGGGAGGGAGAATGATGTGAAAAATAATATTGCAATGCATACATCTTTTAGTCGCTGCTATATTCATCGGTTTGTGCGAAGTAGTGAGAATGCCACAACAATTGACTCTTACATATATCATGCGTATGTGTTGTTCTTTTGGTTTATTACACCTTCAGATGTTCATGATGTGCTAAGCAGAAGAAGTGTTGATGACAAATATATATACCATGCATACACGTTGTATTCTTTGTTTAGTACAATTTCAGGCTATCAAAAGCCGAGGACGGCTTTTCTTGAAGAAGGGGAGGATGATACGGATACGCACGTGTCTTGTACTTTTCAGTTAAATATATTATTCAACTGGAAAGAGTTATTGAGCCGCATCAAACATTACCAGGTGAACTCATTCCAAACTAAATATAATGTTATTATTCATAAGAATAAAATACTACCTCATGTCATTAAATGGTGCATTCTTAGGTTTGTCGATGGCAAAGTAATGGAGATGCAAAAGGAAGAGGATGACCACATTAGGTGTCAAAGACATGAAGGAAGAAAGCTCATTCAGTGGGAGAGCAAAAGGGAGAAGCTAAGGACATAAACTACAAGTTTTGGATAAGATTTTCAAGCCCAATTCGTACCTCCCACAAAGCCAATTGGATTCAAACTCGGATTCAACTCAGAATTCAATTCGGATTCGGTTCGGGACAGCCTGATAGGCACTTATTAAAAAGGTCATAACTTTCACAAACGGAGTCCGATTTGGGTGTTCTTGTACTCCTTGGAAAGATATTTTCAAGGGCTACGCAATGGATCTAGTCCCACCATCAAATTCATTACGGATCAAAAGTTATGGCCGAAATAATGTGACAGCTGTAAAATCTAGTTTCCTTTTTGTGAGAGTTCGTATCTAAAACCATATAGGGTTGAGTTGTACTAGGTTTGTGGACTCTATGGACGTCCCAAGGTCCTATATAAGCCATGTATTGGCAGCCTAAGGGCTCAGACCACCTTTGAGAATAATCAATCTATTGAACTTTTTTCGAGTTTATCATTGTTGCTGAAATTCCGTGAAGGAATTAGGAGTGTTCTTCAATCAAGATCGTTCAGCCTTTCCGCTGGGAATTGGGTGCACGATAGATCTTCGCTTGGTGGTCGACGAAATCGACGCGAGTGTGTTTTGGTGGATTAAAGAGTGTTCGTCTTTTGCATTGGTATTGGAGGACAGCTACGATTCATCAAGACTCCCGCGAGTATCCATCCTACGTCGAGAAGATCGGGCGACCCCGTATCACCGCCTCTACGTGCCGCCTGTGTCGAAGGCATGACCACGATGAGATGGCTCTGGCTCCATTCTAGGACTTGGCCGCCTGCCTCTGTGGGGATGGCTATGACTTCATCGGTAGAAGGAGAACCTCTTCCAAAAGGTTGACCATGTCTAGACCCCCTAGGGCTGGAGGAACCATATGCTTGCTGTCGAGGAATAGGGGGCTAGGGCAATTAGTCGCGCTAGCTCGCCCCTCGGAACCTCTGTGCTTGCTGTTGAGGGAGTACTATTGTGGGGGTTCCCAACCCCTATAGCCATTAGGTTTAGCTATTGGGCCTGTTCTAGTCCAATAGTATAGACACATAAAGGAATATATCAATGTACTCTTACCAGTTGTAATTGTTTAGGGGTAGGATAGGAAATTGTATCTTGTATGCCTCATGTATATAAACCCCTAAATAGGGTGTGGGCACTCATTTTTACTCACTAGCTCTCTCTAGCTTGTCCATATATTCATGGGACGTGTGCCTGTACCTACTATTATGCCCATGCTATAACAATATTTTTTTCTGGGAGAAGCTGATCCTATGAACTTCTATAACAGACAAGTACGAGCTGTTCTTTGTGTGGAAAGGCCGGTGTCAACTGTCAACAAAGCATATTTTCTTTTAGTAAAGTACATCATGTTTGCATGCGCATGTAAAGCTAGAAAAAATAGCTCCAACTGGTAGTAGCGAAGAGAAATGCAGTCTGCTAAGAATACAAGAGATACAACATTGGTGAACATGAGATGCACACATCTATGATTGTTACTCCATTAGCTCATTCAATTAAATGCATTTTATTGTTCATGGAAGAAGACAAATGGTTAATGTGCTAGTAGAGCCAGATGGATATATAGTTTGATCCGCTATTGTTAACCACCTTCAAATTGTTATACTCCGATAGCCCTTCTTATATGCAGTAGACCCTAGATTGGATTAGAGTTTATGAGATACAGCACGAGCATGCATAGTATCAAGAACAAAGTAATTGGATCCCGTAGAGAGAACCGAAATAGTGGCAATAAAGTAATCACGATGAAAGAAAAGATTTGGCGAAGCTGACCGTAAATTGCTTAAGCACGACTTACATATGATTGTCGCTCTCTCACAACCTTCTCGAACCCTTTAGAACCCTCAAATGTTTGCTCTATAGAAAAATCTAATGCTAAAAGAATAACCTAGTCTCTAATCCTCTTGTGCACCTTTACTTTGGATGAATTCCTCTTACTTGGCTTGCAACTTGCTTCTTGTCTTAGGTTCTCTATAGCCACTCCTCATAATAGTTTTATATAGTATCCCAAGTCCTCTTCCCAAGAGAAGTAAAAACCCTACTCTGAAGAGAAATAGGAGTCATGATCCTGTTAAGATTAATTTAGGAATCCTTATAACACACATAAATCCCAAATGACTAGGATATAAGTCACATCACTCAACAAAATCAAACAAATCCATTATAATATTCAAGGGTTTGTCTATGCATCATTCAAAAAATTTAACAGATTTCAATCCGCAAAATCATTCTTTTTTGTGCACACTCCTCCTCAACTCCTATACAAATGCAGCCAACACCCCCTCCCAAGTCCCTACTCCACCAACATTGCCCCTCGCCACCCCATTGCCTCATCAGTGTCAGCAAGCCCATCCCCTTGCCACTTTACCTCCCACAACGGATGTCAGCGCCACCCGCCTATTCCACCACCTCCCCACCTCCACATTTGCTAACGTAGGATCTGCAGCCATCGATCACCTTTCCTGCATCCACTTGTCTGTTGTACTCACCCCTGAGTCTCTGTTGCCCACTGCCCTCCTCTGACCTGTGGCTGAGGTGGCGCCACTACTGCCTCGCTGCCCTATCGTCGCCACCATCATTGGTCCTCCCCCGAACCCTAAGTCGACTGCGACAGTGGGAAACAAAGGCACCAAAGATGAGGAGAACCGGAGAAGATGATCTCACCAGCTAGAGCATGAATCTCCAAGCAAATTGAAATGTTAGAAATTTGAATTATTTACACAAAAATATCATTCTAATGGTGTACATCAATTATGAATATTCAATGTTTCACTAAAATACTGTTATCATCAAAGCACAACTAGTCATCCAAACATCCGGACCTGCATCATGTGCATATGTCCACCCATCAGGAGCTTCGTGCGTGCTTGTGCTTCATGGGGATTTATTGATCATTTCTTTGATAGTTGACTGTAGCTCGTTGGCTTTGCTTCGAGGATGCAGAACACCACTGATCCCTTTCAGCGATTAGCCTTTAGCAACTCAAATCTGGCATCTTCTTCCAGAGTGCCTACAATTAATCCTAATTTATGAATATAGTTCGAATGTGCTTCATAGGGATTGTCATATAACGTGGTTTAAAAAAAATTGACAAGGATTGAATAAATCCCTAAATACAGCTTTAATGTTTAATTAAGGCCAAAAGACCCCATGGTCGTAAGCATCCAGAGGTTACTCCCCGAGTACCCTGGTCGAAGAAATACTATGCGTGTTGCTCGACTGGATCACCACTCAGATATTTTGTGAACTGGTAGCTGACACAATTCTAGGATATTCCTTCCATACGATAGATAAAATACATGTCTTATTCACTCGAAATAGCATGATGTTTCATCCCTAAGTCTCTGACAACAACTGCCACGTAGTTGTTCCCCACGTTCGTCACCCACTGACAATAACCGATGATCAGACGTTCTTTCTCTAACAATAATTATCGCTCTGATTGGACATGCTGGTTCCATAAGGCATCTTCCTCAGCAAATAATTAGCACCCCTTTTCAACATTATATAAAGGTGACAAGAGAAGATAGAAGGACAACAAACAATGAATAGGAAACAAGTTCACTCAGAATTAGTGGATTCAAGTTAGGGCAATTCAACAATCCAGAGTCAAGTAAATCAGAGTCTTTCCTTAACGTAGAGTTTAGTGATAGTTTGTAGGCCTTTGTAAAGGCATCTTGTAACCATTCTGTTGTAGGGGTGGCCCCCACCTAACCCAACCAACCTGCTAGATGTGTAAAGATGTAAATGCCCCGAAGGGCATCCTTGTAAAGACGCTCCTCGTAAGGAGACATATATATGACGCTAGCCATGGTGAGAGGGACATCTCACCTAACTCCCCACTACACTTCTCTCTGTTTGGTCTGTAACCACAACAGTTGGCGCCGTTCGTGGGGATGACAAGATCGAGCCTCAGGATCTAGGAAGGACGGCACCGACATCATCGGCGGCGAAGAGGAGAAGAGGGGTTGCAGCGAGGTCCCGCGCCAACACCAGGGCTCCAACATCGGCGGTCTCGGAGGTGAGCGACGCCGACGCAGCGGTCGACCCCAGCCCCGCCGACGACGATGCAGCTGTCGACCCCAGCCCCGCCGACGACGACGCAGCGGTCGACTCCAGCCCCACCCTCGCCGACATAGCGATCGACTCCGCCAACTACCACAGCACCGGCCGGGCGGCGCAGCGAGCTAGCGTCGGCGCCCACGGAGGCATGGCCACCATCCTCACTCCCGGTACAGGAGCGCCAAGCGGCTCCAGCAGTAACGCGGACCGAGTCAGCGACGCGGGAATCCACCACACCGATGTGGCGAGTAGCTTGGCGGTGCAAGCAGTGGTTGCGGTTGTCAAACCAGTGCGATCGGGTGTGCCGCTCGCTTTGACTACACCGGTAGTGGAGAGCTCCCTGCTAGCGGCCCTCCGTACGGTCTAGCGGGAGCTTGCGGATCTCCGCGGGATCATGCGGGCCATGCAAGAGGTTTGGAGCCCGCAGGCCCTGATGGCCGTCGCACCAGGGACCCGTCCGCAGCAGCCACAGCGAACGCCCCCGCAGGTTCAGGTTATCAACGTCATCTCCGGAGGTTCCTCATCGGAAGCCCTACAGCAACCAAGACCGGAAGTACCCCAAGGCGAAGTCACCTTCGCGCCTGCCGACGCCCGGGGCGTGGACTTTCCCCACCAAGACCCTCTCCTCATCCGAGCTGATATTGCAGGATGTGACGTCAGGCGTGTCCCTGTTGACGGAGGTAGTTCGGCGAACGTGCTTTTTGCGAAGGCCCTCGACCGCATGGGAATTCCTCGATGTCGATTGCAGCCATCGAGGACCCCGCTGCGCGGTTTTGGGGGCCAATCGCTAAGTACATTGGGCTAGGTATGTCTCCAAGTCTCCTTTTGTCAGGACGATAACGTCAGGAGCGAGGACGTCATCTTCGGTGTCGCAAACACCCCAAGCCCATACAACGCCATTCTGGGCCGCCCCGTCCTCGTCTCCTTCGGGGCAGTCTCGCATCATGGTTTCTTGTGTATGAAGCTCCCGGGCCCGCGGGGCGTCATCACTATCTTCGGCAACCAGGACCTCGCCCGACGCGCGGAGCTTAGGAACCCCCGCCGCAGGGTGCACGCCCTCACAGGCAAGCTCAAGGCGGACACACCATCCGCCCCGGGGTGGACTCCCAAGCCCCGACCGGAGGGCGAGGTCAAGAGGGTACCTCTTCGGGCCGACGGCCAAGTCGTCTCCGTCGGCGAAGGCTTCCCCCGGAGGTGGAGCAAGAGCTACTCCAGGTTCTCCGGAACAACGCAGACGTCTTCGCATGGTCCCCGGAGGACATCAAGGGCGTGGACCGCACCCTCATCGAGCACAACCTAGCGGTCCGTCAGGATGCTAAGCCGGTCAGGCAAAGGCTTCAGCGTATGTCCGTTGACCGGCAGCAAGCAGCCAAGGTGGAAGTAGCGAAGCTCCTACAGGCTGGCGTCATCTACGAGGTCCAACACCCAGATTGGTTGGCCAACCCAGTGCTGGTGAAGAAAGCTAACGGTGCCTGGTGTATATGCATCGACTTCACTGCCCTCAACAAGGTATGCCCGAAGGATGACTACCCTCTACCACGCGTAGACCAGCTGGTCGACACCACCGCCGGCTGCGAACTCATGAGCTTCCTGGACGCTTACTCCGGCTACCACCAGATCTATGTGGCCAAGGATGACGAAGACAAGACCAGCTTTATCACTCCGATAGGGACATACTGCTTTGTCAGAATGCCCTTCGGTCTGAAGAATGCCGGTGCAACCTTCACTCGTCTCATCGCCCTAGCACTGACCTCCCAACTGGGGAGGAACGTGGAGGCCTATGTCGACGACGTGGTCGTCAAAACCAGACAGTTGGCCGCCCATGGTCAGGATCTTCAAGAGACCTTTGACAACCATAGGAAGGCGGGCATCAAGCTCAACCCGGACAAGTGTGTCTTTGGTGTGCGGGCGGGCAAGCTCTTGGGCTTCCTGGTGTCGGGCGCGGCATCCAAGCCAACCTCGACAAGGTCGACGCGATCCTCGCTATAGAGCCGCCCAAAACGACAAGGGAAGTCCAAAGACTCACCGGCCGCATGGCTACGCTGAGTCGCCTTTTGTCCAGGGCTGCAGAGCGGGGCCTGCCCTTCTTCAAGACCCTTTGCGGCTGTGACGGGTTTCGTTGGGACGGCGATTGCGCCAGCGCCTTCACGACTTCAAGAGGCACCTCGCAAGCCTACCCACTCTGGTCGCCCTGACACCAGAGGCTCCCCTCTTGCTCTACCTAGCCGCCTCAGTGACAGCGGTCAGCGCCGTCCTCGTTCTCGAGGAGGGTGCTCTTCAGCGCCCGGTCTACTTCATCTCCAAAGCCCTCCAAGGCGCCAAGACGCGGTACACGGAGCTTGAGAAGTTGGCTTACACGCTGGTCATGGCCTCGAGAAAGCTCCGACACTACTTCTTGACCCATCCAATAACCATGCCGTCATCATTCCCTTTGGCGGAGATGTTGCACAACAAAGAGGCCACCGGACGCATCGGTAAATGGGTAGCCGAGCTTGCCCCTTTTTCTCTAACGTATGCCTTGCGTACAGCAATCAAGTCTCAAATCCTTGCGGACTTCCTCGCGGAGTGGACTCCCTCGACCCAGCACGCCCAGCAGCCAGAGGACCTGGTGTGGACGCTCGACACTGACGGAGCCTACCACGTCTCTAGTGCGGGCATGGGTGCGGTGATCATTACACCGGAGCGACACCGCCTATTATACTCGACGCGCCTCGCATTTCCCGCCACCAACAACACCGTCGAGTACGAGGCACTACTCTTTGGCCTTGCGAAGCTCAAAGCGCTTGACGCGCGGCGAGTCCTCGCCCGCACGGATTCGCGGCTGGTAGCGGGCCAGGTGGACAAGTCATATCAGGCCGAGGACCCCAAGCTCGCCAAGTATCTTACAGCTGTGCGAGCCAAGGAGCGGCATTTCCTGGGTGTCACGGTCAAGGCCATCCCCCGAGCGGAGAATGAGCAGGCCGACATTCTCGCAAAGGCCACCAGCCAACAACTCCCCACTCCCGAAGGAGCATTCTACGAGGTCTTGCCCGCGGCGGCCATCGCACAGGACAACCGCGACGCGGCCCTCGTCCACCAGATCACTCAACAGGGTGATTGGCGACAACCCGTTTACGCTTTCTTGCAGGGCATCGCAGAGCTTGACGACCCCATCGAGCTCCGCCGTCTACAGTGCCGCGTCAGATCCTTCCAGGTGCTCGACGGAGTGCTCTACAAAAGAGGGGTCTGTGCACCACTTCTACGGTGTCTATCGCGCGAGAAAGGAAAGCACCTTCTCGTGGAAATCCACGCAGGACTCTGTGGCTCGCATCTGGCGCCGAGGTCGCTTGTCGGCAAGGTATTCAGGCAAGGCTTCTATTGGCCAACCGCCGTTGCTGATGCCCAGGACCTCGTGCGCCGATGTCAAGGCTGCCAATGGATGGGCCGGGTCATTCACAGACCCCCCACCAGCCTCAACCCCATCCCTCCCGTATGGCCGCTGGCGCGATGGGGCATTGATGTTGTGGGACCTCTACCTCGGGCCCTAGGAGACTTGCGCTTCATTGTGGTCACTTTGGAATATTTCTCTTGGTGGCCAAAGGCTGCGGCGTTAGCCAAGATTACTTCGGCGGCCGTGCAGCGCTTCGTCTGGCAGAACATCATATGCCGCTTTGGGGTACCCAGGGAGATCATCGCCTACAATGGCCTGCAATTCGATTCTACCCCATTCAAGGAGTTCTGCGACAGCATGTGCATCAAGCTCCGCTTCGCTTCGGTCGGACACCCACAGTCCAACGGAGCCGTCGAGCGGGCGAATGGTGCCATCTCCTCCGGAGTCAAGAAGTGCCTTGTCGGGCTACCGAAGGGCAAGTGACCAAGCGAGCTCCACAGCGTCATCTGGTCTCTCCACACAACGGCGACACGCCCGACGAGATTCACGTCGTTCAAGCTTCTCTTTGGCGATGAGGCAATGACGCCTGAGGAGATCCAAGGCGGCTCGTGCAGGGTCCTCACCCAGGCACCAGAAGAAGAGCGCCAATTGTCCTTGGACCTCCTCGACGGGGACTGAGTCAATGCCACCCAACACGTCGCCAAGTACGCACAACAAATGGTGCGCATACGTGGCAGCTCCGTATACCCATGAGCATTCCAGCCGGGGGACCTCGTCCTCAAGATGGCCCTCCACGTAGACACACTCGGCAAGCTGGAGTCCAAGTGGGAAGACCCATACATCGTTGCGACAGCATTACAGCGCAGAGCTTACCGCCTCGCCACACTTGAAGGGCAGACATTCCGTCACACTTGGAATGCGGACAAGTTGCGGAGGTACTATGTTTAGACCAGCAAAAGCTCATATGAGACGGCACCCATATCCTATCTATTACAAGACGCTTCCCTGGGCAAGCGGGAGATTAATAAAGCCGACCGTTCAACAACCTCTCGTCGGGATCCGCCCCACTCTACGGAGTATAAATAAGACACAGTGTCGAGGTCCGCCTCCGCACGCACTCTACTGAGTCTAAACAAGACGCGGAGTTCCGCGCACGCGTCGGTGCCAACACCGCGCGTACTCTCTGGAGTATAAAGACGTGGTCGATGTTCCCACGCGCTGCACGGAGATTCACCTCCATGAACACACTGCATAGAGAATCACCTCCGCACACGCACTACACCGAGGTCCGCCTCCGCACGCACTCTACGGAGTATAAATAAGACGTAGCGTCGAGGCACGCCTCCGCACGCACTCTACGGAGTATAAATAAGACAGCATCGAAGTCCGCCTCCGCACGCACTCTACGGAGTATAAATAAGACGTAGCGTCGAGGTCCGCCTTCGCACGCACTCTACGGAGTATAAATAAGACGTAACGTCGAGGTCTGCCTCCGCACGCACTCTATGGAGTATAAATAAGACGCAGCGGGGGGACGCCTCCGCACGCACTCTGCGGAGTATAAATAAGACGCGGATGTTTTTCCTGCGCATTCTACTGAGTATAAACAAGACGCGGATGTTCCGCGCGTGCGTTGGCGTACCCTCCGGAGCCTAATTAAGTCATGGTTGATAGTCCCACGCATGCTCCGGAGTACAAACTAGATGTGGATGTTTTTCCTGCACACTCTACTGAGTCTAAGGAAGACGCGGATGTCCCGCGCACGCGTTGGCGTACTCTCCGAAGCTTAATTAAGCCGTGGTTGACAGTCCCACACTCTCCGGAGTACAAACAAAGACGCGAATATTTTCCCTGCGCACTCTACTGAGTATAAACAAGACGCGAATGTCCCGCGCGCGCGTTGGTGTACCCTCCGGAGCCTAACTAAGTCGTGGTTGATAGTTCCACGCACGCTCCGGAGTACAAATTAGACGCAGATGTTTTCCATGCGCGCCCTGCTGCGCGTGTCCCCGAGCATTCCCGCGGAGTGCAGGTAAGGCGGAGAGCGCTCGCGCGTCTACTTTGACTAGGCGCCAGCTCCGCTGCCATCACTTCGAGGGGTAGGGGACAGAGCGCGTAGCGTCGCCGACTAGACGCGGCCCGCGCCTCGCGCGTCTACCGACTAGGCGCCCGCTCGCCGCCAAGACTTCGAGGGGTAGGGGCGAGCGCTCGCGCGTCTGCAGACTGGCGTCGGCTCGCGCCACCACTTCGAGGGTAGGGGCGAAGTGCTCGCGTGTCTACTTCGACTAGGCGCTAGCTCCGCTGCCACCACTTCGAGGGGTAGGGGACGGAGCGCCCGCGTCTGCCGACTGAGATACTAGCTCCGCCGCCGCGCGTCTGCCCGACCAGGTGCGGCTCCGCTTCCACCACTTCGAGGGTAGGGGCGGGCGCCCGCGCTCTGCCGACTGGCGCCCGGCTCGCCGCCACCACTGAGGGTAGGGGACGGAGCGCCCGCACGTCTACTTCGACTAGGCACCAGCTCCGCTGCCTCGCGTGTCTACTTCGACTAAGCGCCAACTCCGCTGCCACCACTTCGAGGGGTAGGGGATGGAGCGCCCGCTTTCTACTTCGACTAGGCGCCAGCTCCGCTGCCACCACTTCGAGGGGTAGGGGACGGAGCGCCCGCGCGTCTACTTCAACTAGGTGCCAGCTCCGCTGCCACCACTTCAAGGGGTAGGGGACAGAGCGCTCGCGCATCTACTTCGACTAGGCGCCAGCTCCGCTGCCACCACTTCGAGGGGTAGGGGACGGAGCGCTCGCGCGTCTATTCGACTAGGCGCCAGCTCCGCTGCCTCGCATGTCTACTTCGAATAGACGCCAGCTCCGCTGCCTCGCGTGTCTACTTCGACTAGACGTCAGCTCTCTAGGCGAGCAGCTACGCCGCCAGTAACTTGCCTACTTCGCCTCCAAGGCGCTGCGATCGCGACAGAAGACTCGAAGCAACACTTTTGTTCAAATATATATATATGAGGACAGAGGCCAAGAAAAACAATAGCAAAAAGTTACATCACACACCCGCCAGGTCCTAATCAGCGCGCCTAGGGGGCCGTGCCTCCTTCATGACACCGACGGACCTCCTCCAGCCACTGAAGAAAGTTACCTTCACAGCGTAGCATTTGCCGCAGCAGGACTTTGACCGCATCTTCCCCGAGGTCACCCCGGATCCGCTCATAGAAACTCTGGACGGTAGGCAACGAACTGCGGGCGGCGCTAGACAATACTCCGGCTTCGGCCGGCACACCCAGATGAGGATCGACCAGCTCGCCTACATGCTCACACCCTCGAGCGTGGAGTAGGGCGAAGGCAAGACAGGCGCTGGCGAAGCCA
Organism: Melocanna baccifera; assembly: GCA_036346265.1. Taxonomy (NCBI): domain Eukaryota; kingdom Viridiplantae; phylum Streptophyta; class Magnoliopsida; order Poales; family Poaceae; genus Melocanna; species Melocanna baccifera. Next base: position 20,510,564 of record CM070689.1, read on the forward strand.
CAATGATTGCCGAAGGCTTTGGCACCGCAGAGTGCCAGGCTCGAGCCCTCCTCGATCCGTGCCAAAGATTGTGTCACATCCATGAGGTTGTGCACACGGTCCGGCCGTCGACGCAGAGGTCCCCAAGGGCCACCTCAAGCGATTCCATGGCCCTCCACGCCACCGCGGATGCGTCTCCCAAAGTCTGATTCCTCCCTTCCAGGGCGGTGACGAGCTGGGCCTTCTCCTCCTCCAGCGCGCGGATTTGTCCGAGCAAACCGGCGCGCTCCTGCGTGGCCGCGCGCTGGGCCTCTTCGGCGGCACGTTGCGCCGCCGCTGCCGCACGGATCTCCGCCTCCAATAGACAGATGCGTTCATCCTTCGTGGCGTGAGCCTCGTCGGCAGCGTGAAGCTGTTCCTCCAACACCCTCCGCTCGCGGATGCGCGCCTCATCTAGCGCCCGGCTGATGGCAACCGTCTAACAGTGGGAGGACATGACTATTTAGTATGCACACAGTACGCGATGTCGAACGCGGGCTCAGATGCTTACCTTTATTCCTAAGGCGCCCAGTGAGAGTGCAAGAAGATCCCCTACACGCACGGCCGGCGCCATCGATCCAGCTTGCGTCACCGCACCGCGCTCTCGTTAAGGGCGGGAGCGCCCGAGGTAGGATAAAGTCGGATACAACGAGCCTCGGGGCCCCGCGACAAGATCAGCGCGTCATACGTGTGTTTTGCGCAACGACACCGCCGACCTCGCAAACACCTCCGCTGCTCGATCCTTGGCTGCGTCCGGGAGACCTCCCCTCCCCTGATGTCTACGACGGCATGAGCGAGCAAATTGGAGAGAGCTTCGTGAAGTCGCGGGAAGAAAAGGAGTTACGCCTACCTCCGTCACCTTCCACTAAGGCATGGGGAGGTGCCGGCTCAACCCCTGCCCGGGGAGCGATGACTCCCTCCCCGGTCGAAGTGGCTTCCTGGTCGGACCCTAGGCCCCCGCCGACCGCGCCTGCCACTTGGAATTGCCCCGCGCGCAAAGGCGATCGCACTCATTGACGCTTCGCCCTTGGCGAGTCAGGCGACGCACCCTCGACCGCTCCAATAGCTACATGGACCGGAGCGGGCGTCAAATTCGTGACGGCTGCAGTAGGCGATGGCGACGAGCCCTTCGCCGCTCCAGTTGTCATAGGAGCGGGAGCAGGCGGAAGGTCCGCGGCAGCCGCCATGGGCGACGGGGGACCAGGAGACACGTCCTCGCCGGCCGGTACAGGCGACACGGCCTCGTCCTCGATGACGTCGCTACCAAGGCACGCCCCACCATTGCCTAAGTCCCCGCTGGGGCAAGTGTGACCCCCTGAGCTCGCATGCTCGGACCCGCCACCTGACACATCGCCCAGACCAACAGCGCTTGTCGCTAAGCCGGCGGGCGGGTTAGAGACAGCGGCTCTGGACCGAGCCCTCCGCCGCCGGGGCGACGCCCCCGCCTCGCCGACGCCATCGCGGTGACGGGACAGACTCCGCACCGGCACCATGCGTTCCGGTGTGGCGAGGCCTAGGACCTCGCACACCCGATTTATCTGCCCTAGCTTCGTAGGCTCGGTCGCGGTTTCACGCAGGGAGTGCTCTTTCGCCGTGTACGGCCAAAGGAAGACCTCGACGACGTGCTCCGCGTCTTCCAATGAGAGCACTGCACACGAAGCGTGACTTCGTTCACAAAACAGTTACATATACATATGCAGCACACGGTCGAAGTACCTACCACGACCGGGGGTTGCTGCAGCGAAGACACTGACGGGTGGACGCCATCCTGCTGAGTGTGATCTCGTTCATACTTCCACAGGTCGGAGATAGGTGACACCCCGTACATCATGAATTCCTCAGTGAGATTGCGCATATTGAACCGGAGGGCGACGCTGGCGAGTCTTCGTGCCTGCCGTCGATCGCCGCTCCTCGGCTCCAACCCTGGATAGCAGTTGAAAGCTATTGGCTGACCCTGGCACCGAAGCTTGCTGGTAGGCGTCACGCGGTAGTAGAACCACTGCCGCATCCAGCCGGGCTCCCACTTCTCCCGTGTCGCCAAAGCAAGTACCAGCTTTGCGCAGCCCGACCTCACCACGAAGTGGACACTGCCAAAGTTGGACAATGCCCCTCCTTCAACCTTCTTCGGCTGACAGCACGCATCATGAAGAAGGGCGAACAAACTCGCGCGAGGACGACCACCTTCCACCCGGACTGCCCAGGCAAACACCGCCAAGTGAACTATCGCGTTCGGAGTCAGCTGCGCCAACTCCAAGCCCTGACCAACGAAGAGCATCGAGAGCATTCGCAACCCAGCCTCAAAAAAGGCGGCGAAGACAACCGCCTCCGACTCCTCTGGGTGAGGCTCTACTTCGTCGCGCGCAGGCAGGCAAGCTCCTCCGCGCTCCTCTATCTTCTTCTCCCGTAGGAGGGCCTCGACTGTCCCCTCTGTAGCATGGCTCCGCCCTAGCACCCTGGAGCAATGCCCTTGCGAGCTCTGCATGGCGTCGTACCACTTGCGGGCCTCCGACGGCTTGCGAGCCACCAGGGGGATCTCCGCCGGTGGTGGCGTCACACCGCGCTGGCTCGACAAAGCGCCGCTACTAAGTCGGCGATCAGAATCCCCGTGGCTCGCCATCCTTCTTCCCGGGCGACGGGTTGATGGAGCAGGAGACGGGTGGATTTCGCGCAACAGGAGAAAGCAACCGGACGAACGTGCACGGGCCAGAGACGCATCCGCACGCCGGCAAATAACCCTTTATGATGACCCTCCACATCCCCACGATCGGTAGCGCAACCAGCGGGAGCCCGTCGATGCGCCTCCCCACAACCGGGGAGGGTAACCGTCCACAGGATGACTCCCCACGTGTCCTGACTCTCTTGGATACGGATGCAGTCTCGCAACAGCTGACATCCCACGACGCACCAACCAGGCGGCGCCGCGTGTACTCCCCCCTCGGGACCGTGCGTACGACCGCAGGAGACCACCCCAGTATTTTCAGCACTCCGCGCGCTTCACGCCGACAATTCAGACATCATCTCCGAAGTGCATCGCTGTCGGGGCGTGACGACTCTGGACTGAGCGAGGACTCACCTCACCAACACAGCGTTGCGCGGGAAGGCCTACTCCGCCCCGCGCCAAGCGGAGCCTCGACGTCACTCCTCGCCCGTTCGACATCTTCGGCTCCGCGGCACGGCCCCGCCAACAACTGTTGCATCGCGAAGGATGGCTTCAAGGCCGCAGACGACTTCAACGTCTCACCGAAGCGCATCTGTGTTACCCAACTGCCCCCTTTATCTATCTACAGTAGGGCACAGGCCGTAGGGATGGAGGGGGCCAAAGGGCTCGGCGACATGACTTCGGCCTGTGAAGCCCTTCACCATGAGAGGCTCCTGTTGTAGGGGTGGCCCCCACCTAACCCAACCAGCCTGCTAGATGTGTAAGGACGTAAATACCCCGACGGGCATCCTTGTAAAGACGCTCCTCGTAAGGAGACATATATGTGACGCTAGCCACGGTGAGAGGGACATCTCACCTAACTCCCCACTACACTTCTCTCTGTTTGGTCTGTAACCATAACACATTCCATAGTAATAAAAAGCATGCTCATTCTCTTCCTAGGATTTCAACTATCTTTCTCATATTATTTTGTAAGATTGGTGACTCGACAGTCGAATGCTGGTGCCGTTTTTGGGGAAGAAGGTGTTGAATCCTTAAATATTTCCTTCATTCAGCTGTTGGGATATGGGTAGGCTACACTAGCGCAAATTAAAAAATTCTACTGCGTAAACCAGGAAGCCATGCGAGTAAGAGATCATAAATCAATACCACTAGACGCGCAGTGCAGCGGAAGTGGAATTGAAGCAGCCGATGAGCGCGTCGGTGTAAGCGAAGGTAGTCAATCGTTCTCCGGCCAACCGTCTCCTCCTTGCGATCGTCCCGATCAGCGCCAAAGTGGTAGCGGCGCCTCTACCAAGTCCATATGTCCAGAGAGAGAACACTGTGCGTCGGTGTGCTAGCACCAGCGCGCACAGCAGGGGTTATGAGAGGTGACGGTTAGGGTTTCTTGGGATATCGCCCTCAGCCCCCGCACCTCTCATTATATAGTCTCTAATCGGATCCTTATCCGATACGAGTGGAGATCGAAACCTACTCGAAAACTATCATCCGGACCCTTATCATTCCAGCCATTAAGTGTGTGACCCTGTAAGTTCATGTACATTTGGCCATAGGCCGAAAACTCCTTTCTGGTCTATAGGTCGGTAGCGGTCCCTAGCAGAACATAACGATCCCCAAATATATATAAAGATCATATCGAATGAACCTATATAATGTTTATGTACCGACCCCTTTGCCTCACGATACTAGATCGAACTCAAGGCGAGAAGCATACCATCCTATGATAGCTTGATTCTTTACTCGAACCTGTGATGGATTACTTAGTTGTGATTGACTCTTCAATCACATTCGGCATGACCATGCACTTCCTTAATCCAACCACATCGAGAGGCCCAGGGATATCTCTCCTGTTATATAGGAGGGGCAAATTCTATCTTAATCGCTCATATTCCTCTGCATATTTCATAGTAAATCCGAAAGCTACATTTATGACCACTCAGTCACGGAGTAGTGTTTAGTAACCCCTAAACAAACTATTATGCATGTAGGAAATAATGACGATCTCAGGTCTAAGAATCGTACATACACTATATATAAGATCAACTGATGACACTTAAGAATATAACAATTCCCGCAATGTCTCATGGTGGGTCAATCCAACATCATGTTCTCTAACATGTGTCCACATTATTAATTTGATATCCTATATCCATAATTCGTGAAACATGATCATCAACTAATACATGTGCTGATCTGTAAATCATGATTGTCCCACATAATGATATAAGATCAGAGATAATTTATAATAATATCAAAAATATAAATAAAGAGTTTCACGAACAAGTCATATACTTGTTGATCAATATTAAAGATATTTATTCAAGGGACAAAATAATATATTATTCAAAAGATCATAAACATATAAGTGGTACAATCATCTTCATAATTACCTCTTGGGCATATCACTAACATCAACAATCATTATCCTCCCCTATTTCCATCAGAATTGCTCATACAATCATGGCAGGAACCTGGGATGATATAAGAATTGATTCAATTTGGTAGACTATACCAACCTTGATATGGATGCATACATCCACACTATGGAACATGATGCCTCATCATCATTCTTTTCCAATCCAGGCTCACTGCTCACTGAGATCAGTGAGATCGACCTGATGGAAGAAGATTTGTTGCCCCATCAACGATACACCTAGAGGAGTTAGTTGTTCCAACCAGATCGGCATGCTCAAGTGCCTCTGCAAGCCTGTGCTTCTGACCAACAAACCCGGTGATAAGAGTGTGATGCCACGATCCAATGGTCAGAGTACTCTCAATGTAGTCATGGGCAACCATTATTCGCCTACGGTTCCTACGTATTCAGGGAGCCGACCGACACCTTATCGCAGTGTCGAAGAAGTTATCTCTAGCAGAAAGCCAGGTGAAGATGATAGCACTCAGCATCCGATTGGTAATACACCGGATTAGGCTGAGTCCACCACATAGCCCACCACAGATGGTGATTTCCAATTATTCCCCATCGTGGAGGCTACTTGCCGAAGTCGTGGAAGGCACTTCCTTAGTTTTGACAGACCACAGAATGTAAGGCTGTCTCAAAATGTAAGGACGTCTCTAACAGTGCCACTTTAGTCATCTTTTAGCTATACCATATTAGTAAACTCCTACAAAAAGGATAGAGGAGGTGAGAAAAAAGAATATTAGACCATGTGGTTAGATCTAGAATATTTGTGATAATGAATAATTGACAAAGATACTTATTGATGTTATTTTTGATAATGCTTTAGTCTTTACATGTGCAAGATAACTCGGAGGCAATCGTAATATACGGCGAGGACTGGGAGACGATTTGGTGCAAAGTTATGGTCCAAAGGGTGAAGGATACTAGATGAGATAGTCTGGTGCAAAGTCATGATCCAAAGGGTGAATGATACTGGAGTAGACAGTTGTGCTCTAGTTGGGGGTGCGTGGAGATCGAAGGTAGATAATGCATATTGGAGCTATGAAGATGTGGTCTAGAGGCTACGACCAGTGATAATTTAATTTTGGTGTGTCCAAAATTGGGTAGTGTGACAAAAGTTAAAAAACTTATGTTACGTAAAGGTTTTGGGACCCTCATTTGTTAGCATTAGATAAGAACTCATTTACGCGCTAGACTATAAATAGAGATAGAGTTAGAGGCTGACCCCGTAGATGAATAGATGTAGTTTTGTGCTAGAGTTTAAGAGGTACCAAAAAAGTACTTTATAACCATAAATATATTGATCTAGCAATAAAAAATAGATCTATTCTGAAAACCAAGTTCAGGCGTGTGTTCTCGGTTTATCTTTGCTTCTCTGTCTCTCTAGGCGCAGAGAAGAAAACGTTGATGTTCTGCCTTTTTTTTATCTGCTGTTTGGAGAGAAGGGTTTAGGGGGCGTTAGGAATAGCAATAGTTTATATTTTTTTTACTGTAACTGGTTTATTTTTAACCGAGTTAGCTTATTTAGCATAATTAAATTTAAAAAAAATTAAAAATAGAAAAAACATGTTAGCTCACTCATTACAGACAATGCAAAGGAATACGAGAAAAAAAGAAAAAGCAAAAAGCCCATAAAATCTTAAAAAACTGAAAAAAATAAATTACTGAATAGTGAAAAAAACAGTAACTAGAAGTAGAAATTGGCTTTAAGCCAAAACAAGCGGGGCCTTAGACGCTGCGCAATGCAGAAACAACAAAACAGAAACCATCATTGACCAGGTGGGCCATGTGTTCGTTAGCAGGGACCAGCAGCGCATCATCTGAGAAGTGTTGAAGTGTTTTAGAGCGTGTTTTTTGGGTATAAGGTTGATTTATATTTATATTATTTATAGTAATTAATTTTTAAATAATATATTTTTAAAATAGAGTTAATTAAAAAATTATAATAAAAGTATACTAATTTCAATTGTACCGACCAAAATCATATAGAACTATTTTTCTCTACGTACTGTCTCTCATAAATAACTAAAATTTTAAATTTAAATCATAAATTATCATCGAGAAAAACACACCTTTAGGGGGTGATCGTTTCGGCTTTTTTCGGCTTCAGCTTCTAGCTTCAGCTTTTTTTCACTATTCACTACACTATCCACTAACTCACTCATGATTTTTCACCAACACAGTGTTTTTTCAGCTAAAAGCCAAAAGCCATCGCTATTCCGATCACCCCCTATTTAGTTTGGTGTTGATGTCGAGTTTGCTGCTGTGAGTGCGACTGGAAAAGTGCTTGACGCTCTGCTGTGTTCCATCACGTCAAGAAGCAAGCTACGCCATGCTAGAAGAGTACTTCTTCACGGGAAGATCAGGAAGCATCACGTGGAGGGAAAAGAACCAACTCATCTATTATTTTCTTTTCTTGGTTTGTTTGTTTCGGTTGTTCTCACAGAGGCGGGGCATCACGCAGAAGGCACAGGAGTCGTGCGTCATGTCGGGAGTAGGGTTGGAAACGAGTCGAGCCGAGCTGGCTCGAGTCAGGTTTGGCTGAGCTCGTTGTGGAGTGCGGCTCGGCTTGTTTATGAAACGAGTCAGAAGAGCGGCTCGGTTTAGCTCAAAATTTGGCTCGAGTCGGCTCGAACAGCTCGTGAGCTGAGTACATTCAGCAGCAGCAGCAGCAGATTCAGCAGCACATTAGCAGCAGCAGCAGCAGATTGAGCGCACATTCAGCAGGACATTAGATTCAAGCAGACATTCAAAGATTCATCTAGCAAAGAAGAGCAGATTCAAGAAGACATTAGCAAAGAAGAAGCAGCAGATTCAAGAAGACATTAGCAGCAGCAGCAGCAGATTGAGCGCACATTCAGCAGGACATTAGATTCAGCAGGACATTCAGCATTCATCTAGCAGCAGCAGACATTAGCAGCACACAAGATCATTCAACATTCAACAAAGAGCATTAGCAAAGACATTCAAAGATCGCAGCTCACTGTGCCAAAATCGATTGCCTTGAGCGAGAGGTCATCGCCCTTGTTGACAAGCGTGAAGTTCTCGTGCTTGAGGTCCTGCATGACCCGAGCGAGTAGAGGCTCGATGGCGAGGCCGAGGCCTCTCGCCACCGGTCCGCGCTTCTCCGGGCCGCCGCCGCGTTCCTCCAGGCTCGCCAACGACCGCGCCTCCGCCCTTCCCGGAGCCGCCGTTGGATCCGGCCTCACCTCGTCGCCACGCCGCAGATCCGCCGCCGCCGGCTCCCGACCGGTCCTTCTCCGCCCAGATCCGGCCTCACCTCGTCGCCACGTTGTAGATCCGCCGCTGCCGACTCCCGACCGGCCCTTCTCCACTTGGATCCGGCCTCGCCTCGTCTCCACGCCGCGGATCCGCCGCCGCCGACTCCCGAAGCGAGGTGGAAAGGCACCAGGGGGCGCGAGACGGCGGGAGGGAGGCAGTGGCGCACCGGGGGCGCGGGAGGGAGGCGGGGGAGCGGGAAGGGAGGTGGCGGCGCACCGGGGGGCGAGAGGGAGACGGGGGAGCGGGGAATGCGAGAGAGCGACCGAGTGGAGACCAAGTGGTGAGTCTCGTGCACTAGAGTAGTAATCGTACGCGCGGCTCATTTGGCTCGCGAGCCGGCTCACGAGCGGCTCAGGCTCGACTCGTTTGTGAGTCGAGCCACAGTAGAGGCTTGGCTCGCTAGGGAATTTTTCGAGCTCGAGCCGAGCCGAGTCGAGCTGACTACGAGTTCGAGTAGCTCACGAGCCTCGAGCTTTTTGTCCAGCCCTAGTCGGGAGGATGGAGATAGCGGGTCCCACCGAAGGCAGGCGTGTTCCCGGAGAACAGCGGTAAATATCAGTAGATGCCGAACGCAATCGCGTGATTGGAGAGCAAATGACCAGAAAAATTCCAACCAGAGCGAAGGACTGCGGAGAAATTTTCCAATAAAAAATTATTTTCTTTTTCTTCTTTTGCTATCTTTGTGTTTTGCTATTTTTGCTACGTGACATATTGGACAATCAGGAGATAGTAGATTTAAGAAAAAAGTTTCTACTACAGATTACAATTATTCACCCTTATCTGATTAGCATCGACGATACTACAGAGAAAATACCATCTTTTATGCTAGAGGCAATCTAAACACATAAATTATTTTAGAGAAGAATTATTGGAGATGTTGTTTTTAGTGTTATCTTTAGGTGACTTGAAATCCTTAGAAACGATTTTTAAGAGCATATACAATGGTGTGATATTAACTGCCTGTAAGCATTAACACGTAGGATACGTGGTGATGTGGAGGACAGAGGGAGAGTATAAAGAATTAGGCCGTCTCTCATGCAGCAGTCGACTATAACACAACAAACATTGTTTCATGTAAGAGCTATTTATAAAGACATGTAAATAGACAATATATTATAATAACTATTTTTAGTGTTATCTATAGATGACGCATATAGATACTATAGATAATAGTTTGTATACTATTATATATATTTTAAGGTAAGTTGGAATTTTTAGAGACGATTTAAGAGACGATTATTGTGAATCGGAGTTATTAAAAGCCATTGCGGTCTACTCGCACCACCGCGTTTTCGCGCGCCCAGAGGCTTCACGCGGCGACGCGCATGCCCGCTCCCCGCCTCCCTCCTTCCCCTCTGCGCTGCGCCCACTCCCCCGTGCATCCCTCCCCCTCCTCCCACGCCGTCTCCCCCCTCCTCCCCTGCTCCCCCGCCGCCTCCCCCTCCCCTGCCGCCTCCCCCCTCCTCCCCCGCTCCCTCTCCATCTCCCCCGCTCACCCGCCGGCCGCCACTTCCCTCCCTCCCCCTTCCTACCCCACCACCTCCTCCTCCCCAGCCGCCCCCTCCTCCCTCCTCTGCTCCCCTTCCCCACCGCCCCTTCTCCATCGGTCCCCACTCCTTCCCCGCTCCCCCGCCGCCTCCCCTCCTCCCCGTGCCCCCGCTGCCCCCTCCTCCCCGCCCCCCGCCGCCGCCGCTCCTCCCTCCCCCTTCCTACCCCGCCTCCTCCTCCCCGCCGCCTCCTCCCCCGGTCCCCCTCCTTCCTCGCCCCCCCGCCTCCCCACCGCCGCGGGATGGTATGCTCACAGGGGTGGATGGACTTAGCTGCAGCTGTGGTGCACCCCGTACCCGCGAGGCGGGGCACACGCCGGCGCCGGCCACCGTGGCGGCGCCTCCGGGCTCTCCTCGTGCGAGCATTCCCGAGCTTCCCCCTCCACGGCAACCACCCCGCGCCGCCATGGGTTCACGCCACGGCAACCAGAGCACCCTGCTGCTCGTCATCTTCATCAGACAGCACTTGCAAGGTCGTGCCCCCTTGTTTTCCCTTATCCATAAGCTCAAATCGATATGTTATCATGTCTTTGGAGCATATATTATTGCATTTGTTTCTTTCAGTGCGAGAATCACGGAGGAAATGTTGAATGTTGGTTAATTTTGATTTGGGTTGTTTTGTGCAGGTTTCTTTGTGACGATTATGATTACTGCGGTGATGTTCTAAGTCCAATGATATCCTGCGCAAGCAGACAGCTTTGAAGGTTCATCCATGTTTTGTTGAATTTTGGTGTAACTAACCCATGACTTAGTGTGACAAGAGTATTGAGTAATGACATAAATCCAGTCTGTTGAATGCTATCATGCTGCTTAGTGTTAATTTGGTGTAATGTATATATTTGAATGTAGCGAATCTTTGAATGAACGCGATGGTGATATTTTAGTTATTTGGTCACATCACCATTGTATTGAGCATTTTTCATGGATTTTCTGTATTCCAACACATTCTCATTCCATGCTTGGGTATTAGCAATCACTAGAGCTATCTTTGTCTTGTGCTTTGCACTTGTGTTGTGCCGTTGTCCAAGGATAAATTAATCGGATTTCGTTGTTGGTTTATAACCTCGGTCCTACAGCCAACAAATGGCAATGGCTACATGTATGTATATAAATTAATATGCTGTCTGTTAGTTTGAGCTTTACTGAAGCAATTAATCAATTCCTGATATGAATGCATTAGAGTAAGGCTTTGTTAGTATTGCGATGGCTGGCCGTGCGGGCAGCGACCCACTTGGTATATAGTTTTTACAGGCAATTCACTTATCCAACAATATCTTCATTGTTGCCAATCCTGATGTCCTATTTATTCACTGAGGCGTTAGAGCGTTGGCTGACATCATACTTTCGGTTGAATTGTGCTATTAGGGCGAAATGTATCAATCCAGCTACTTAAGAGCATATCCACATTATACGCATATCATATTTTTGTGTAATGCATAAGATTTGAAGTTTCAAGATATGAGCATTGTTACCAAGGTTTTGTTCGTGGTATGAATATAGCAGTGAGAACATCCATCAGACATCAAGTTTGCTTACAATGTTATATGCCCTAACAATACCTTGTATTTTTGTCTTCGCAGGGTACATCTTCAGCTTTGAGTTACGATTCAAACTCGGCCAATATAGTATCCAAATCAAATATACTCATTGTGGAAGGCTACCTATTCGAGTCCTTGTAAAAGATTGAGGAGTTTCTTTCTGGTTAGAGGGGAGGGGGTGCTGGAATTGGTAGTTTGCAGGGAAACGGTGTATATAGTCGACCGTGACAGCAGAAATAGCCTGCATGTTAGGGAGGACAATCACTGAAAAATTTTACGGTTTTCTAATCTTTGGCGGTGTGGTGGATCTTAAAACTTAGCCCCCCAATTCCTTGTGAACTAATTTATGCTTCGAGAGGCATATATTTCTTTAAGGCACCATGGATGTAATCTTAGGTAATCGAGAGGCATTGATGCATCTTTAAGGCATGATGGATGGTGAGACAGTGCTTATTATTTCCAATTGATCTTGTGTTCTACATTTACTGTATCACTATAATCATAGAATGTTGGCATTCAGTTTAAGCTATTTCTGATGTGTTTTGGACAATATTCAGTCCGAGCTGGGTCATGTGTGTTCTTGATAGGTGTAATATTTTCACCTCTCATTAGACGTATAATCCATCATTGACTACCATAAGCTTCAGGTCTGATGGTTACATGTGTGGGATCTAGGTTTTTTAGGAATTGCTTAATTGTTCTACTTAGTGTATAGTCAAGTCACATTTAATGCCCCAAAAAACTAAAATCAGGTCTGTATCACGCATTCTTCGGTAGGATGATCCAAACTATAGTTAATTCCATTGTAACACCTGGGCTGTAACCCGGCTCATGTCAATGCCCATAAAAGAGAGAGCCAGGAGGGGGAGGAAGTAAAAGCCAATTTGCTTCCCTCCCCCGTGCTCAACCGGCTGTTGCCGCCTCCCCCCATGCTCACCCGGCCGCCGCCACCTCCCCTCGCGCTTGTAGCTGCCGGCGCCGCCGGTCCTCTAGCCGTACCCCACCGTCCCTGTTCCCTGACGTGGATGCAGCGCCGACATGGATGCATCCGAGCTACTAATGTGGAATCCAAGGGTCTCTATCTGTCATCTGCTCGAAGTGTCTATATTGAAGCGTGAATTAATTTCTGCAATTGAAGTCATGGCAAAGCGCGCGATGCGCGTCCGATGTTCTAGTGTCTATTAATTTCCGCACCGAATGACTTGAGTGACGATACTGTGAATTTCCTTTGTCAATTCCTTAATAATTTTCTTGTCCCGTTTGAAACAGGAGAATTTTTCCTAAATCCTTGAGAAATTAAACTATTTCCTGTGTTCAGTGAAACTCTCGTAAAAGTCCTATGGAAGTCCAAGCAACTCCAATCCAAACGGGTGTAAAGTTGAAACTCAAACCACAGTAGGAGTGAAATGCTGAAAAATGAAAATGTGAATGCAGCGCAGAAATATCTAGATATCCAAGGGCCTTCTCATAAATGTAGCAAAACCTCCTCTTCTTTCCCCTCGTCCTCCCGAACCGCCTTACATGCGAAAGCCCTCGTCTCCGTACTCCACTCCCCACCGCCTACCAAAACCCTAACCCTAGCGTCTCCTCCTCCTCCTCGTCGTCAGAGGGGAAGCACTCAGGGATTCCCCACTGAGGCCGCCTCCTCCGCTGCAATGTCAAGCTGGGCTGCCGACCTCCGCTCGTCGGCGTCGGCCATGGCGGAAAACGCCGGCGCGGGGGCACAGGCCAAGAAACGCGTCGCCCTTGGGAACCTCACCAACGTCGCCGGCGGGAGGGCCGGCGCGGCGAAGGGCGCGGCCAACGCGGTATGGCTCGTGGCGAGATCGGGGCGTTCCTCGATCGATTTGTTCCTGGGGGCAATCCTTGGGCTCTCGTTAGGTAGAAGGGGACGAGGTGTAGAAATGTCTCCTCGATTTGATACATATTACATACCAAATTTGTTGAGCAATTTTATTGGATCAATGTGATGAGGCATTTCTTGGGCTTCTTCTGTCTTCTTGCCCTCTTATTGATCAATTTGATGCAGCATTTATTCGATTTCCCCGTGTTTACTAGCCCATGTACAATTTCTCCATTTTATTCATCAAATTCACGATTCTCGCAGAATTATTTTCGTGGGATTTACTTTTTTTTTCTTTTTGCTTTCTTCGATCAATTCGGTTTGCTTGATCCATTGGTCTTGATGGAGCGTCTCATGGGATTTGGTGGTTTCTTCTGATACTCTATTGTGGTGCATCTCGAATCTTGCAACTTGCAAGGTTAGGTTTTTGAAATGTTTTAGCGGGTCAAGTGTTTTGAATTTGAGTAGATCACCCTATCAGGCTATGTTCTTCGTTTTCTGAAAAAAAAATTATTGATCTGTTTTGAATCTTATATTGGAAATATATAACTTGTGTCGCGTACCTGGCACTGTTTCATGGTTTTTTTATTGCGAATTAGTAGCGCTGTTTCAATTGAAGTAATTCGATAAAAATTCAAGTCTGCTCGTATTGCAGAAACTGAGTTCAACCAAATCAGTTGCCGATTTGAAGAAGGGGTCTTCTGCAAGTCTTCGCAACATGAACACAGAGCGGTGTTCTGTCACAAAACCAACATACAGCCAGTCTGATCAAACAACATCACACCATGGCAGTGCCCTTCAGAAGGAGAATGTTTGTTACCCTTCTGTGCTGAACATTGTGCCGACACTGGTACCCCATGGCAGATTGCCTGCCCTGTCCGAAGATTCTGTGTCTATGGAGGATGCTATGTCAACATGTAATTCAATGGAAGGCCTTGATGACGGGGACTCCCCAGTAGCATCTTCCTTGCACCGTTGGACGAATGATAAACTTGATATCTCTGACAATAGGGATGTTGCAGGTTTGTTTGCCTGACAAAATGTGTAATCGTGGTTAGGCTCCTTATTGCATCGTGTTAAGTATTTGTTGATTTGTGATTTGTTTACTGTTGCAGTATGCAACTGGAGGAAGCATGGTCCTACCCCAATGGAAATTGACAATATCTTTGACATTGACAACAACCATGAGGATCCGCAACTGTGTGCAACTCTTGCTTGTGACATTTACAAGCACTTGCGTGAGGCTGAGGTGATAGATTCTTGTTCATGTCTCAGTTCTGCTATGTGTATACTCTATGCAACAAGTAATATCTCCAGTGTGTATATGAAGTATGCAAGATGCACAGTGTGTATGCTCTATGCAACAAGTAACATCTATGAAGTAATACCTGCAAAGTGAATGTGTATTGTTGTGTACCACAAGATGTTACTGGTTGTGACTTGTATTCAGCATGCACAACTTAGGAAAAAGAACTTTGCATCAACTGCACTGAATTACTTGCACACAACTCTTTTTAATTTAGTTGTCTTTGAACAAAACATTGCAATTCATTAATACATGTCACAATGCACTGCGTCGTCATTATATGCTTTGCAATTTAGCTTCTCATTTAGCAGATTCATGTTGCAAAAATATGGTGTGTTTGGTTGCTCTTGGGATGAAGTATAACAACATGACATCACACTGGGATGAAGCTTCTGTTTGGTTTCTCCTAGTTGCCCTGTGTTTGCTTTCTTAATGGAGAAGTTGCTGTCTATATTTATTGCTGTGGTAAACTTGTAATGTGATGTTTGCTTTCTAGCAGATAAAGAAAAGGCCTTCAACAGATTTTATGGAAACCACTCAGAAGGATATTGACACAAGCATGAGGGCAATATTAATAGACTGGCTTGTGGATTGTGGATGATGAGGTGACAGGGTACCGATCTTCCGATAGGATAATAACTTCGATTTGGAGGAGAACGACTTTGACGATGCAGCTACTAACCGGTCACGACCAGAACGCCAAGCAATCGCTAAACCACACTCTGAGTCGATATCAACCGTGCCAAGAACGCGGTTGACCTGACCACGAAGGTCTATTCCTGCATGCAACCGAAGAACACGCAAGAACAAGATAAAAAGCAATCTCAAATTACAAATAGGATTGAAATACTTGAATTTGGTGGGATTCCGAATAAGGATCTTAATAGGTGGTCATCCGACACAACTGAAGATACAAGTTGCAACACAGGCAAACTAAACATAAACGAAATCCAAGAAAACTAGAGGGGTGCGACCTCCTTAAATAGGGGAGTGGAAGCCACACAAAACTAAGAAACAAGGGGGTGGTACTATTGGTACTGTTCACGTGAACAGTAGCGCGCGTGAATAGGTAATATAGTAACTTCTTTTGACGATTACGGTCACTACAGAAGGAATTTGCAGGCAAGTTTGGATCCGTTGGAAAGAGGACGAGAAAAGCTTTCCATCAAGTACTCATAGACCTCAAACGGACTCCGTATGTGAAAGTTATGCTTGTTTGAAGTTGGACTTGTCATGCTGAATCCGAACTGATTTGGAGGCCGAATTGCATTCCAAAAAGTATCCCACTTGAACTCTTACTTGAATTGGTCCCAAAGTGACGTGTTGACCATAAGGAAGAGTTGGGGGAAGACGTCGACATGGTCTTAACATGTTGGTTGGCTTCCCTTTTGGTAGATCCCAACTGCGAGCTCGTATGGTTGTAACCACTGTGGCCATGTCCTCATCATCCTCCCCTTCTTGAAAACAAAGCCGTCCTCGGCGTTTTATACGCTGAAAATAGGGTAACAAAGGAGCCAAGGTGTATGCATGGTATATGTATATGTCATCCATTTTAACAATCCTTCGTTGTTGCATAATTAATGTTATAAAACAGCAGCGATTATAAAAGCTCATTGTATTCATAACCCGGGAGTTAATGAACAAACCAAATTTTTCACACAGTAATTATTGCAACTTGTTTTGCAAATGTAAGTGATGGATTTATGCAATTCAAATTTATGAGGTTGTAAACTTGCATCAGATTTAAATCGAGCAATAGCACATTCATCTAGCAACGGTGAAAAGATTTGTAAGTTTTTCCATCGATCAACTTCATTATTCAAATTGTCAATGCTAGATGGTTTAATAAGAGATGAACACATAAGATTTGAATTATTACTAATTTTTATTTTTCTCTCATAATGAACATGATTCAACACACCAGAATTGTTATTCAAAATAACGAGCTTCAATTCATCCATGTGATCACAAGTTATGCATATTCGATATACATGAAATTGATTATCTACACCATAATCTCCAATCAAATTGAACTTATATGTGTAGGCATGAGTACTTGCTAATGATTTTAAACATGAAATTTCAGCAAGATTCTTAATCACACTAGATAACTCTCTAGGATTATTAAACATGACATAGTATAAAGAATCTTCAGGAGATATTCTAGTAAGAACTTCCTTATGAGTAATCAATTCCACATTATGTAAATTAAGGAAAGAAATTTCAGAACATGAAATTGTCAATTGAACACATGAATTCTCATAATTACTCACTTTTTTATATTTATATTCAGCACCATAGTTATTACCTTTATCAATCTCCTCAGTTGATGTAGGTGTTGTGGGTATCAAATCTTTATGATGAAGTAAGGAGACAGCAAGTACTTCATCTTCAACTGTGATTATCTTCTCATCTTTTGCTTTCAATAGCACTCGTATTTGAACATTCAACTCCTGTTCTTTAATGTCAACCCTCTTCTTTTCAACATAGTTCTCAACTTCCTGCAAGTTGTTAGTCGCACAAAAAGGCACAAACAAGGGTTTGTTCTCATGTTTCTTGTCATTAAGCATTCTCAATTTCTCCTCAATCTGACTTTCAACCTTACAAGTAAGTACAAACAAATGAGTAAGAGAATTATATTCTTTGTGAATAAGAATGTCCTGAATTTCTTTATTAAGCCCACTTAAGAATCTATTCTCTATAGCTTCAGCATGTTCCATTAAACCACAACGTAACAAACGAGTCTTTAATTCATGATAGTATTCCCTTACAGTTCTACTTTGTTGCTTTAAACATTGCAATCTAGCTAGCAAATAATCAGCATGATATTTAGGAACAAAATCATCTCGCAAAAGACTTTTCAATGCATTCCAAGTTTGTGGTACTTTCCCATGTCTACCAAGAGACTTCCACCAAAGTATTGCATCATCAGTAAAAACACTAGTGGCAGCTTTAATCTTTTGCCTATCAGACCAATCATAATATTCAAATTCTTTATCTAATGCTATCTCCCAATCAATATAGGCATTAGGATCAAAATTAGCAGCAAATGATGGAAAAACATACTTGACATTTGCTATTGCATCATCATCGCGTACCTCTCTTTGTAACCTACACATACCGCGTTGATTTTGCGGGAGTCGACGACAATCGGAGTAATCAACTTTAGTGTAGCTGATGTAGTTGTTCTCTTCGATATCATCATCCTCGTTCGACGAAAAGTTTGGAGGAAATAGTGCACGTCGAGTAGAATGTGATCTTGAACCTGTCATGGTTAGTAGAAAACAAAGAAATACACGATAATTATGTAAGTCCCTATAAACTACTAGGAGGTGGAGCTTGACAACTCACATATCTCTCAAATTCTTACCAAGCTCTTACATGTTCTTACCAATGCAAAACAGGTGGTGTAACCGGTGGCTGGTTCGTGATAACTTGACTCACGTGATGTGTATAGCGATTGCAAGGGCCGGTTCGACGTGATCTATTCGGTTAGTAAAAGGTGTAGTTTGGAAGGCTAGATATGTAGCAATGGAGAACAATCAGTTAATTTCAGAAATTGCACAGAATTGAATTATAGTTCGTATCTAGCACTTAGCCTATGTTGCTGATCAAACAAGGATAGGAGAAGGCCAAAACAAGTGTGTAGTAATGTATAGGAGTGATGAACACAAGATAATTCAATAGAATGCAATGTGCAATTGAAAAGCAGAAGGATTGATCCAAATCTGAAAATGGCAGATTTCTGTCCACTGGACAATACGTCGGTATTTTGGCCGTAACATTTCGTCAGTTGCCTATTTTTTGATGATTCTTTTTTTTTTGTTTCCTGACGGCTTTTTCTACAACTTTTCTTTTGGGGCCATGTTCTAGAAACCGACAGATAAAATCGCACAAAAATCACAAGTGCAGACTGTTACAGATTCAATCCGAAAATTTGGGTCCACTTGCACCGCAGATATCTTTTAACTGCCTTTATGGAATGAAACGAAATTTTAGGAGCAGTTAGATATGGCAGTTACGGATCTAATGGCGGTGTTTCACTCAAAAAAGATTTTGCAATCAAAAGTTATTGCGTTTTTGGTGGCGGCTGCACAAGAGGGAGTCTTCTGGCCGAAAATAGGAATTAGGGTTTGATGAGTTCTTGATGGTTTTGGACGTGGGGATTTTTTTTGGAGTTTTATGGGATCAAGAATATGACCAGCAAAAAGACAAAGCTGAAACGGATACAAACTCAATTTAGCAAACCGAAACTAACAAATTGAAATACACAACGGGGTTTGGACAAAGGAAATAAACTATTTTTGTAGGGCAAATTTTCTAGACTATAGGACATGAAAAAAATCAATCTACTAACAAGAGATACAAGAAATCCTACCGGTCAACTGAAGCTCTGATACCACTTGATGAGGCGACGGGATCCCGATTTTCCAATAGGATAATAACTTCGATTTGGAGGAGAACGACTTTGACGATGCGGCTACTAACCGGTCACGACCAGAACGCCAAGCAATCGCTAAACCACACTCTGAGTCGATATCAACCGTGCCACACTAGAGAGGTGCGGCCTCCTTAAATAGAGTAGTGGAAGCCACACAAAACTAAGAAACAAGGAGGTGGTACTATTGGTACTGTTCACGTGAACAGTAGCGCGCGTGAATAGGTAATATAGTAACTTCTTTTGACGATTACGGTCATTACAGAAGGAATTTGCAGGCAAGGTTGGATCCGTTGGAAAGAGGACGAGAAAAGCTTTCCATCAAGTACTCATAGATCTCAAACGGACTCCGTATGTGAAAGTTATGCTTGTTTGAAGTTGGCCTTGTCATGCTGAATCCGAACTGATTTGGAGGCCGAATTGGATTCCAAAAAGTATTCCACTTGAACTCTTGTTTGAATTGGCCCAAAAGTGATGTGTTGACCATAAGGAAGAGTTAGGAAAGACGTCGACATGGTCTTAACATGTTGGTTGGTTTCCCTTTTGGTAGATCCCAACTGCGAGCTCATATGGTTGTAACCACTGGGGCCATGTCCTCATCAGTGGAAGTAAGCATTTCTACTTCGGGGAAAAAACAAGTTTGAGAATCTAATGGAACACAAAATGATGCTTTAAATTTCTGTTACATCTTGGCCTTTTGTCGATTCAGGTCACTGAAGAATATCGTCTTGTTCCTGAAACGTTATACCTCACAGTCAATTACATTGATCGGTATCTTTCTGGCAAGGAGATCAGTCGGCAAAGGCTGCAATTACTTGGTGTCGCTTGCTTGCTTATAGCTGCGTAAGATGCAATGCATTCTTTTTTGCCCCTGTTCTGTTATGATATGCTGTTAAATCTTGTTAAATGATCAAATTTCAGTAAATATGAAGAGATATGTCCACCCCAAGTAGAACTTCAGCTCTGCTACATTACTGACAATACATATATCAAGGATGAGGTCTGTGGCCCAGTACTTATTGGTTTTCCTTTTGATTTTTCTGCTTATAATTTTTTTAAAAGAACCATTCTCATCTTATAAGACATACTTGGGGCCTGTTCTTTACGGCTTCTAAAAGCTGCTTTTGACTTTTGCTACAGTAACTAACTTTTAAATGGAGTATTTTTTTAAGATGGGGTTTACAAGTTAATTGTAGCACACGTTAAAAAACTAATATCTGTATCATCAAAAATCGCAAGCGAGTATCTCTCTTTCCGCAATCTCTGTCGCAAACAGCCAAAAAGCCATCAGCCGCAGCTAAAAGCCATCAGCCACAGCCGGAAAGAACAGGCCCTTGAACAGGTTTTGCAAATGGAAGCTTCTGTCCTGAATTACTTGAATTTTGAGATGACTGCACCAACAGCAAAATGTTTTTTGAGGTAGTATTCTCTGTTGTAATGATGTTATTATCATGCCTATACTTACTGATACTAAATCGTTCTTTCTTTTGCAATAGGAGATTTATATGTGCTGCTCAAGTATGTCATGAGGTACTTGCCTCTATTCAATGGCTTACAGTCACTGCCAGTTCTGTGTGCTCTTCCTGCTTACTCAAACTTTTCTTTCTGCAGGGCCCAGCTTTGCATCTTGAGTTCCTAGCTAACTACATTGCTGAGCTATCGCTTCTGGAGTACAGCTTACTTTGCTACGTACCTTCACTGATAGCTGCCTCTTCTATTTTCTTGGTGAAGTTTATCCTTAAGCCAATAAAGAATCCTTGGGTATGTGCTTTCAACCTTCTAGATTTTTATGAATATTCTTTGCAGTAAATTAAATGTCTTCATTAGCTAACACTTGAATCTCTTTTAAATTGAGAGCAGAACTCCACTCTTTCTTATTACACACAATACAAACCATCCGAGTTACAAGATTGTGTAAAGGTTCTACACCGGCTTTTCTGTTTTGGCCCTGGAAGCAACCCTCCAGCAATTAGAGAAAAGTACAGTCAACACAAGGTGAGTGTTGTCAGCACAAGGTGATTGGAATTTGGAAGCATTTACTTCGCTTTCTACTTGATGCTAAATTGCTATTGTTCCCTCTCTATCTGTTCTCAGTACAAATTTGTAGCGAAGAAGTACTGCCCGCCATCAATCCCAATTAAGTTCTTCCAAGATGCAAAGAGTGAGAAGCACAGATTAGTTCCAGTTACTCACTGAAGTTTTCCTGTGGCTCCATGTGCTAGGCTGATTTGTACAGATTGTTCTGCATGCAAGGCATGCACACGCCCTTGTTAGCTGATTGGCAGATTGCACATTGTAGATGGAACCGGTGCAGCTGTGTTCATTCGCTTCCTTGTGGCAATGTTCGTGGTGTTTGTTCTTCCCACATATAATGCTTAGCTGATGAAGTCTTTTCCTACTCGGTATCCACATTGTATGTACATCATAGTTCAGTCATAGTTCATAACTCCTTATTTGTTTGATATGATTCTGGAGTGTTACTTCAAAACAAAGATGGATAGGTTGGTTAAAGATATGCCTAAGGCCTTGTTTAGGAACTTGAATCCTGGCCGGGATTCAGGCCCATTCCTAGGGGCGGAAAACCACGGGTTGAGCTTTCCCGGTCCAGATGAAAAATATATTTGGAAGTCCATATCACGGGGATCTCCTGCCCGACCCGTGTCGGTTCCAGGAACATATCCCGACGACCGCCTCCGCCATGTGCCTCCTCCTACTCTAGCGACATGAACTCGCGTGAAGTCCTCTTCTTCCACTCCTACTATGGTTCCACACCTTGGGTAGGTTATTTTAAATTGTGGCTTTGGTTTTTGGTTTAATTTTTTGAATTCAGGTTGTTTGCAAAAGATAGTACGTTGAGAGAAATAATTGCATACGATTTTGGCTGGTACAGTTAAACTCGGTATAATTTCTACTACAATATACCTATAGATCTCACCTTAAAAAGATATATTATTTAAAAGTAAGTTACTACAGTGCCATACAAAAATCAATAAGCCCAAGCCGAAATGAAGGCATCCCTTATTTTATTTTTTTTTCTCGTAGATCTCGGTGGAGACGGCGACCGGAGGGAAAGGATAGTGCTCCATTAGCTGAGTTGGGTCAGGGGGAGGGGGGACATATGAGGCATGGCTAGGGTTTGAGGCCTCCTTCCTACCAGGGTGCATATCTTACCACTCATCTTCTCTATTTGGTTTTTTTTTTTTTTAGTTTTGGCATGAATCAGTATTGAGATCCGATAACAATGCATCCGGATTTGATGTTATGCTGTGATCTGTTCATCTTATCATAATAGAACATTTGTATACTACTAATTG
The DNA here is from genome assembly GCA_036346265.1 of Melocanna baccifera. Taxonomy (NCBI): domain Eukaryota; kingdom Viridiplantae; phylum Streptophyta; class Magnoliopsida; order Poales; family Poaceae; genus Melocanna; species Melocanna baccifera. The sequence goes on from CM070689.1 coordinate 20,532,928, forward strand.
CGTAATTCCCATTCTTGTTCATGCACAAAAATGTGATGCTACAATTTGTTTATCACTTCGGCAGCCAATAATACATCAATTTGGTATTATCCAGGCTTTTTGTGACTTCGCTCTACCACGAAGAGAGTTAAAGCGTTCGGAATAGCGTTGACTTATGACTTTTTTTTTATTGTAGTTGGCTTATTTTTTACTATAGCTGAGTCGATTTATTTGGCATAATTAAATATAAAAAAATTAAAAATAGAAAAAAATATGTTAGCCCATCACGGACAATGTAAAGGAATACGAGAAAAAAATGGCAAAAAAGCCCAAAAAATAAAAAAAAACCCATGAAAAGACGAAATTACTGAATAGTAAAAAAAAAGCAGAATCCAGAAGCAGAAACTGGCTTTAAGCCAAAATGAGCGGGGCTGTGTTTCCTGCATGTGCTTTCTGTTCAAGTGGGTGTGGGGTTGTGCTGTTATTTTGTTGTTCTCTACTGGTATTTTTGGGGGGCTCCTGAAGCAGCTACTCTTGAGGTTAGCCATCACACTATTTTTTTAGTAATTAGTGGTCAATATGTGTTAGTGATTGTTTTTTAGTCTTTTCTACTTGGTTATCTCTATATACCATGTTCAACATTATAAATATCATCATGTGTTGTTTTATGTAAAACCTAGACTACAAATATAGAGCCAGACCTATGATCGCCCCCTCCTGCCTCTGCACGTCGCCTGCTCCTGCGCAGCCACCGCACCCTATAAGCGCGCAAACTTCTTCTTCACGCGCGGGTGACCACGGCGCACGGCTTGGACGGGCGCAGGCGTTGACAAGTGCGAGCAAGATGGCGGCGACCAGTGGGTGACAGATTTGTTCTTTGTGGTAGGGTGCCATGCTCTGGGTAAAACCCTAGATCTGGCTCCTTTAGCAGGATTTGACGATAATGACGTTCTTGGGCATCTTTTTCTCTCCTTGGAGGTGTCATCGTGGAGCTGTACCTCACTCACCTTGGGGTCTCATGGCTTTGTCTGGGGTGAAAACCTCAGGTCCGGTTCTTACTAGATCAGATGACGGCAACGCCTTCGGTGTTGCTCCCTCCTTAGAGGCGTTACCTTTGACCACTTAACCCTACCCTCGTCGTCTTTCGGCCTATGCGTCGTTTTTAGCGTCAGCCGTTACTTGTCCGTCAGTGGTGGTCGTTCTCTTGTGTCGGAATTTGTTAGCTATGGACTTTTGTCTTGTTGGGCTATCATAGTCGTGTTTTGTGTAATAGGTTCTATGTTCGGCCTTTAGGCCGCCGCTGTACTGCTCTTCTTAATGAATGAAACACATATCTTCTACGTTTTTGAGAAAAAAAATGCTGTTGTGAAATTTAGTTGATATAAAGTCAGTACATCCTACAAAAGGTTATGTTATGATGTTCTCTATGTATCAGGTCCAACATATATTACTAACACGCGTAATATAGAATTGTAATTAGAGGGATTCTATTAGTGTATTTAAAAAAAATGCAACTTCATATGCAAATTAGTCTTCCATGGAGAAAGTTGAAATGTCATGTATATCCTAACAACACCGTGAGTTGTTGGCTTGTTGCATCCATACATCCTAAAAAGACTAAGATGTCCCCCATACATCCCAATGTTTTCCCCATCCAGGTGGTGGTATCTTCAGCAAACTCTGATCAGATTCTGTTTAGCAGCTTCAAAGGTCTAGCACATCCTTTTGCAGTCTGAACTTAAACTGCCATATCCTATCTAGTCATGTGGCATCTTACTAATGCTTCAGATATATCCCATTCCGATGATATTTAAGTCCTGAATACCATAAATAAATCAAACAAGTTTCTTAGAGGAAGACAAAAAAGGTGACGTGCCAAATGCGCCGCTTTCTGTCAAGGAGCGAATTCAAGTAAACTATATGATATTTCCACTTTTAGGGGCATATATGCAATATTTATATTTTGGCAAGGTACAAATAGAGGAGGGTATTGTTTTGTGTAATGTCCGTATGTGCATCGCATTTTGTCTGTCTTGTATTTTTTTTATCCTAACAGAAACAACAATGTATCATTTTGTGTAGTTGTCTTATCATCATGTTCTGCAAGGTGGAACTTGTTTGCTGATATTGTTGAAAAGGCCAAAATAATGGACTGTTGAGCAAGTGGAACTGAAAAGTTTACTTGCAATGCCAAGCAAATGTTGTCTTCATAGAGCACAACTGCAGGAGGAACATCGGTCATGAGCAAATTGCCTTCGTCAGCTTTGACCCTGAACTAGTCTGACCACTTCAGTAGTATTGCTTGATATATGGTCTGCCAAGACTTTCAATCCAGACGACCATGGCACTTGACCCATCCATCTTCCCATTATTTGAGAAACCAATACCGACCCAACCGGATGTATAGGTTGCTGATAATATAATGCTGATGATGCTTATCGCCATTCTGCAAATGCTGCAAAATGTGCAAGTGCAAATACCACCATCATGAACTGGAGAAATATATGACAAATTAGCTTTGTAAAGAATGCTGAAAGGAGTGGTTTACAAGGTCTGCTGACAATAATAATGATAAAGAATAACAAAGTTGATATCAAATTCTACGTGGCCAGTCATGTACTCATTTTTCACTCATGATTTTGTCCATATTTGCAGCACGTATTTTTCTCAAGAATGTTTATTACCTGACCAGATTCTATTAGACCATGTGGCTAGGTCTAAAATATTTTGATAATGAATAATTAACAATAGTTAATTTGTGATGAATAATTGATAATATCGCTTACTATTACTTGAGGTGTGTGGCGTGTGTATAGATTGATGTTGGTCAAGTTGGAATGAACTTGTGATGGAAAAACGTTCTTTGATCTTTGCATGTGTAGATTGAGCATGGAGGTGATCGTGGTCGATGACGAGGTAGATCAGGACTAGAATGGTAGATCCGAGGTTCAAATGGTCGAGGATGTCAAGAGATGGTCAGGTTTATGCTTGATGCGCATAGAGATTAGATGTAGATGATGCATGTTGAAGCTACACATGTGTGGTTCGGAGGCAACAACACGTGATGGATGATGTGTGTTGGAGCCAGGGGCGGAGAGAGGGGGGCCAGGGGGCCTGGCACCCCCCAACCTCAGGGGCGGACCCCTCCTCCCCCTCCGTAGATCCGCGCCCCCCTGCCGCCCTCCCCCCTCGCTCTCCCCCCGCCGCCCCCCTCCCCCTCCTGGCCTCCCCCCGCCGCTGCCCTCCTCCCTCTCCCCCGGCCCCTCCCCTCCCGGCCTCCCACCCGCCCCTCCTCCCCCCCCGCCCCCTCCCCGCCGCCGCCTCCTCCTCCTCCCCCCGCCCCCTCCTACCCCTCCCCGCCGCCTCCTCCCCTCCCGCCGCCGCCTCATCCCCTCCCCGCCGCCCCTACTCCTCCGTCCTCCCTAGGCTAGATCCGCCACCGGACCCGCCTCCCTCCTCCCCAGATCCCCCGCCGCGGCTATGCACCGCAGGCTTCGCTGCTGCGGCCGAAGGCCAGCAGGGCCTCATGCAGTCTTTATGCAAAGAAAACCTGAAATATTTGAAGGAGACCATCCTCCGATCAGAAGGCGTACATCGTTTAGTCTCTAGAGATATAGATGAGTTGATGAGGATTGCAGCAGCTGACAAGAGGTTTGCAATAGATGCATTGACAAGCCCTGTGCATTGATATTTAGATATTTGTGTTATAGTTTAGCAGATGTAGTTGCTCGGTCATGCTTCAAAATAAAATGGAAGTTTCACATTTTGGTTGCCCCTTCACAAGCAAGAACTGAGAGTATTTTCATGAGAGGTGATCAGATTTGGTAACCGTTGCAAAGATCCTCAGTGGCACAACCTAGATCGCTATTTCTCCAAGTAAGTTATCACTGTCTACATGCCTTAGAGATTGATATCATAGTATGATGTGATGTGACCACGCCACATACTCATACAACCAAAGCTCCCAAGAATAAACAAATGGTGAATTCGTTTCTTCGGTTTCAATTTATTTTAATTGAGAATATGATGCTATCTAAAGATGAAAATGTATTTTTGTCTAGTCAGATAGGAGAATTGCATCAACGGTATGCGCTCGTGGTTGGGGTCCACCAAAAGGGAAGCCGACCAATATATCAAGACCACACCTTCCCCAACTCTTGCTCAAGGTCATCATGTTACTTTTGGATCAATTCAAGCAAGAGTTCAAGTGGGACACATTTTAGAATTCAATTCGGCCTTCGGATCAATTCGGAGTCAGCCTGATAGGTCGGACTTCAAATGTGTATAACTATTGCATAAAAACTCCGTTTGTGGTGTGCAAGTACAGCAAAGAAAGAAGAGCTCGTCCACTTTCCAATAGATTTAGCCCCACCTCCAAATTCGTTCTGTGCGCATTGGAATCACCAAAGGAAGGCGACGCTGACTTAGCCTGACAGGTCCCACTTTAAATGCTCATAGATTTCGCATCGAGAGTCCAATTGGAATGTGTGAGTACAGCATGGAAAGCTTATTCCGTCCTCTTTACAACGGATCTGACCCTATCCAAAAATTCCTTTTGTGCGCGACGCAATCAACAAAACAATCTTCGATTTTGGAAACAGAGATAGAATCAGCTATGATTTGAATACTTTCCATGTGTTGAGAACTTTCCATATGCAAGGACCTGCGTGTCCCTATAAATAGAGGCTCATTTGGCCATATAATTCAGGCTTGTTTAGATTAGTTTTCCACCGTGAAACTTCGTCGTGTGTTCTTGTGTCGACTAGACCAACAACTGCGATTGCAGGCCTCAACCCCTTTGTGTTTCTCAGTCATATTCGCAATAAGATTGCTCTTTCACTTGTTCTTGCTTGTTCTTCGATTGCTTGCAGGAATTGAACCTCGTGTTCAGGTCAACCGCGTTCTTGACACGGTTGATAGCGACTAGGGTGTGGTGTAGCGATTGCAGGACGGACTTGGTCGTCTCGGTCAAGTAGCCTCTTCGTCAACGTCATATCAAATCGAACTTATCCATCTCATCGGAAGATCGGGCCACCCCCCCTCATCAGTTGGTATCAGAGCCCAGTTTGCCCGGTGAGATTATCCATTTAGATTTATTTTTGATACCTATAACCAGAAAATTGCCCAACAAAAAGAGTTATTTCCGCTGTCCAAACCCCGTTGTGCCTTTCAATTTGTTAGTTTCGGTTTGCTAAATTGAATTTGTGTCCGTTTTAGCTTTGCCTTGTTGTTGGTCATATTCTTGGTCCCATAAAACACCAAAAACAAAATCCCCACGTCCAACACCATCAAGAACACATCAAACTCTATTTCCGATTTTCGGCCAGAAGACTCCCTCTTGTGCAGCCGCCACCAAAAATAGCATAACTTTTGATTCATTGATCCTTTTTGAGTGAGACCACTTCCATTAGACTCCTAACTTCATTATCCATGTTCTTGCAAAATTTCGCTTCATTCCAATTCTGCAAGTAAAAGATACATGCGGTGAAAGGTGACCCAAATTTCTGTTTCGAATCTGCAACAGTTTGCACTTGTGATTTTTGTGCGAATTTTTCTGTCGGTTTTCAGAAGTTGGCCCCAAAAGAAAAGTTCTAGAAAAAAAAGCCGTCAGTAAACCAGGAAAAAAAGAATCATCAAAAAAGAGGCAACTGACAAAACGTTACGACCAAAATACCGACAACTGGTGCAGTGGACAGAAATCTGACATTCTAATATTTTGGGTCAATAGTTGTGCTTTCCACTTCCAATTGCATTCAATTGAATTATCTTGTGTCTACCACTCCTATACTTTGATATCCACTTGTTTTAGCCTTCATCTATCCTTCTTTGATCAGCAACATAAGGCTAAGTGCTAGATACGAACTATAATTCAATTCCATGCAATTTTCGAAATTAACCGATTGTTCTCCATTGCTACATATCTAGAGCCTTCCAAGCTACACCCACTACTAACCGTTACAGGCCTTGACGCATCGTAATCGCTATACTCATCACTCAAGTCAAGACTATCACGAACCACCCACCGTTGCACCACCTGCTTGCTTTGGTAAGAATTTGTAAGAGCTTGGTAAGAGTTTGAGAGACGTGTGACTTGTCAAGCTCCACTTCCTAGTAGTTTATAGGGACTTACATAATTCTTGTGTATTTCCTTGTTTTTCTACTAACCATGACAGGTTCAAGATCACATAGTATGAATTTTCGTGAGACCAACAACGTGTTGGATCGGCTTAATAAGACCCTCACCACCATCAACAACAGAGTTGAGAACCTTGATAAACGTTCATCCCCAGCTACTCGACGTGCGCTGCTTTCCTCTGAACCGCTCATCTCCAAATGACGATGATGATGCATTAACTAAAGTCAAGTATGCTTTTCCATTCTTTGTTTGGTAAATTTGATCCTCGATGCCTATATTGATCGGGAGATAGCATTAGACAAAGAATTTGAATATTATGATTGGTCGGATAGGCAAAAGATTAGAGCTGCCACTAGTGTTTTCAGTGATAATGTAATAATTTGGTGGAAGTATCTTGGTAAACATGGTAGAGCACCCCAAACTTGGAATGCATTGAAGAAACTTTTGAGAGATGAATTTGTTCCTAAAAATCATGCCGATTATTTGCTAGCTAGATTGCAACATTTAAGACAAGGTAGTAGAACTGTAAGAGAATACTATCATGAATTGAAAACTTGTTTATTACGCTGTGGTTTTGAGGAACATGCTGAAACTACAGAGAATAGATTCTTATGTGGGCTTAATCAGGAAATTCAGGAAATTCTTGTTCACAAAGAATATAATTCTCTCTCTCATTTGTTTATACTTGCTTGTAAGATTGAGAGTCAGATTGAGAAAGAATTGAGAATACTTGATAATGGGACACATGAGAGCAAACATGTAGTTGTGCCTTCTTCTGTGACTAACAACATGCAGCAAGTTGAGAACAATGCGGAAGAGAAGAATGAGTTACTTGAGCTACCGACTCCATTACTTGAGAAGGAAGATGAGATGAAGGATGCCCCTACATCATGTGAGGAGAGACATAAAGGTAAATATAATGGTGCTATCATCACTCATGGTGAGTATGCATGTAAAGAACAACTATTGTCCACTGTTCATGCTACATTAGAGCAAAATATTGTGAAAAGTAATTCTGATATACACATGTTTCAAGTACAAAATTCCAACTGCATTGAATTAAGTATTGATAATGAGTTGTGTGCTAATTTCTTACATATATCTTTGCCACAACCAGAAGTTAAAACTGATTCTTCTATTTTAATTTTAAATCCATATGCTGAAATAAATGGTTTTGATTTTGTCAATATGCAATTGATCCATGCTATAGATAAGCTGAATGAGATTTCTTCTTCGCACACTTTCGGTTATATTGAGATTGATCATCCTTGTGAACTGAGTTGTCTAACAAAGAAGTTATTTGAGATTCCCAATTCGCTTTCATTATTTTGTTATAAATTTTACTTAATAGGCGAGTATGATGAAAAGAGAAATTATATGGTTCATCGAATTTGGATAAATTCAGAACTGAAAGGTTCAATTTTGGAGGAGGAACATAATCATGTAGAGAAAACTAATGGCACTAACCTTATTATTTCTAGTTTATCTACTGCTGTTTGTAAGCTACAGTAAACCTTTCAAGAAGGGGAGTGTTGTGGGCTGCTTCCAAACACCACAACCATTTCCCTATTTGCGCCGAAAAAGAATTTGCCTCTCATTGAGATCATCAATATCAAGTCACAGTCCAATACAACCTTTTCTAAAGAATGGGAGCAAGATGAAGAACATACGCCATCTAGTGATAATACTACCAATCAGTACAATCGTTTCTAAGAGAGTTCACTTTGTTTGATAAAGAACTTATGATATTACATAATACGAATTTGTTGCGTTCTTTGTCATGTACCGAGATTTATGATCAAGATCACGCAATACGTGAGACCACAAATCTATTAAAACCGAGGACGGTTTTCATCAATAAGGGAGGATGATGTGACCACGCCACATACTCATACAACCAAAGCTCCCAAGAATAAACAAATGGTGAATTCGTTTCTTCGGTTTCAATTTATTTTAATTGAGAATATGATGCTATCTAAAGATGAAAATGTAATTTTGTCTAGCTGTATAGGGAGAATTGCATCAATGGTATGCGCTCGTGGTTGGGGTCCACCAAAAGGGAAGCCGACCAATATATCAAGACCACACCTTCCCCAACTCTTGCTCAAGGTCATCATGTTACTTTTGGATCAATTCAAGCAAGAGTTCAAGTGGGACACATTTTAGAATTCAATTCGGCCTTCGGATCAATTCGGAGTCAGCCTGATAGGTCGGACTTCAAATGTGTATAACTATTGCATAAAAACTCCGTTTGTGGTGTGCAAGTACAGCAAAGAAAGAAGAGCTCGTCCACTTTCCAATAGATTTAGCCCCACCTCCAAATTCGTTCTGTGCGCATTGGAATCACCAAAGGAAGGTGACGCTGACTCAGCCTGACAGGTCCCACTTTAAATACTCATAGATTTCGTATCGAGAGTCCAATTGGAATGTGTGAGTACAGCATGGAAAGCTTATTCCGTCCTCTTTACAACGGATCTGACCCTATCCAAAAATTCCTTTTGTGCGCGACGCAATCAACAAAACAATCTTCGATTTTGGAAACAGAGATAGAATCAGCTATGATTTGAATACTTTCCATGTGTTGAGAACTTTCCATATGCAAGGACCTGCGTGTCCCTATAAATATAGGCTCATTTGGCCATGTAATTCAGGCTTGTTTAGATTAGTTTTCCACCGTGAAACTTCGTCGTGTGTTCTTGTGTCGACTAGACCAACAATTGCGATTGCAGGCCTCAACCCCTTTGTGTTTCTCAGTCATATTCGCAATAAGATTGCTCTTTCACTTGTTCTTACTTGTTCTTTGATTGCTTGCAGGAATTGAACCTCGTGTTCAGGTCAACCGCGTTCTTGGCACAGTTGATAGCGACTAGGGTGTGGTGTAGCGATTGCAGGACGGACTTGGTCGTCTCGGTCAAGTAGCCTCTTCGTCAACGTCATATCAAATCGAACTTATCCATCTCATCGGAAGATCGAGCCACCCCCCCTCATCATGATGAACTCAGTTTTGTTCTTCTTGTTTCCAGGCTAGAATCAGAAATACACCCCAACCAGACTTAAAACAAATAGCCAAAGCAGAGATGCAACAATTGATGACCCTGGTTCGACACATGGTTGTGAGTATATTATACACTCAAATATGTCTTATTCGTTGTATTGAATGGAAAATCGAGCACGAGATATTTTTTATGCTATTTGCTAAGTGTTTCCATCAATCATGCAATCTGTTTGCTATGCATCTTTCATCCCATTGCCCTCTAACAATTCATTCTAGCTTTTCCTGATTCAGTTGCCATTTAATTGTTTTTGGCTTGGCTCAACTGTACAAGATATGATAATTTGACATTTTAAACTTCAGTTACCAATTACTTGCAACAAGATATTGTCATGGAAATAGAACTCTAATTATCAGATTCTTCTCAACATGGCATTGTCATGATATATATACAGATCATGCAACATAGAGAGGCATTGCCCAACGAATCATTTACTATCTCTTAATCTGGAACTCAACATGGCCTCTTCCTTTCCTTCCCCTCTACTCCTTCTCTTGCTCTGTGATTGCTCATTTGCTCTGTGATTGTGCTTGTGGGAATGTGGGGGTGGGGGAACTGTGGGTTGATGGGAGGGCGGGGGCGGGGGGATGCGGGAGGGGGAGCCGGGGAGGCTAAGGCGGCCGCGGGCGCTAGCGTGCCGGCCGTGCTTGTCAGGCCGGGCCAGCCCAAGCACAGCACGATATGCCGTGCCGTGCCGCCTGACGGGCCGGCTTTCCAGGCCCAGCCCGGCCTACCATGCCAGGCGTGCAGCGTGGTGGTGGTGCGCTGGTCGCTTGGTCCATCGCGGTCGCGTGCCTCGCGGTGGTCGTGACGTCGCGTCGTCGATCGCCTGGGCGTCGAGCCAAGAAGCCGTAGAGTCTAGACTGGTGACGCCCCCCCCCCCCCATATCCAATTCCTGGCTCCGCCCCTGGTTGGAGCTACGGAGGTGCGGTCTGGAGGTTACGACATCTGAAAATTTTGGGGTGTCCAAAATTGGGTAGTATGAAAATGTTAAAATTATTGGATAAGAATTCGTAGTTTTAGAGATAAGATCATGGTTTAGACCCCAATATATAAATAGGCATGATGCCCTAGTAAAAGAAGGCTTTTTAGGTGCTAATTTTATGCTAAAGTTTTAGTGGTGGCAAGACGACACTTTGTAGCCATAAATATGATTCATAAATAAAATATCAGATCCATTTCGAGAAGAAAAAAATTCCAGTGACGGTTTTTTGCTTTGCATCGTCCAGCGCGTCTTTGCGTTCTTCCTCAGTCGACGTGAGATCACATGCACACCCACGCGATGAAGTACATCACTTGATTATGCAAAACCACTCGCCTCGATCGTCATGCGGAGGAACACCGCGTAGCATTCATACAGGACGGGCGGCTAGATATGAGTAGTATTAGGGGCTGCATGTTGTTAAGAAACCGATGGAGAGTAGATGAACGGTAACGCAAAACACGCAATCAATCGTCAAGAACAATAGATCAATCACAGCAGACACCAATTGAGAGAGAACACTAGAACGTAGTCTTTATTGATTATCAGATTGATTTGTATGGTACAATGCCTCTCTATTTATAGTCTAAGCCTGTTAGGGGTAATTCTGGTATTTGGCTATACTAGAACCTTCTAAGTTTTATAACACTCCCCTTGGGCGAATACCATGGTATGCACATGCCTCATCAAAAACTCCTAAAAACCCAGTAGAAAAAAAGGGATGGAGAAAAAAGTACATTACATATGTTCCTTGTGACAGTTGTTGCCTCATTAAAAACCTTTACGTGAGAAAACTTCAGGAAAAACTCATAAAGAGAAAAATAATACAACATTTAGATCTTTAGGATTATGTAAGTCTTCTGGCCTTACATATGAGCTATGCTTCATGGATTCGCTCCTCTTGAACCTTGTAACTCTTTAAGCCGTCTCATACTTATGCCTCGAATGTATTTATGGAAACTAGAGGCTGAGAGTGATTTTGTGAATAAATCTACTAGATTATCATAAGACTTAGTTTTTAATACTTTTATCTCTCCATTCTTTTGAAGCTCATGAGGATAAAAGAATTTAGAGGCAATATGCTTTGTGATATTACTCTTAAAATAGCCCATTTGCATCTGTGCAACGCAAGCGGTATTATCTTCATAGATAATAGTGGAGTCATTAACGGTGCTTATGCCACATGACTTTTGGATATGGCTAATCATCCGTCTAAGCCAAATATATTCTCGTGAAGCTTCATATAATACGATTATTTCTGAGTAGTTTGTAAAGCTACCAAGGTCTGCTTGAATGACTACCAAGAAATGGCTATACCACTACAAAGAAATATAAAACCTATCTGAGATTTTGCATTATGTGGATCAGACAGATATCCTGCATCTTTATACCCAACCATAGTCAAGTCTTGGTTCTTCGGGTAATATAATCTAAGATCTTGTGTACCCTGAAGATACCTGAGTAGGGTTTTAATGCAAGCCAAATGTCTTCGGGTTGGAGTTGTGCTATGCCTAGTTAGCAAGTTTATTGCCAAGGCAATATCCGGCCTCGTGCAGTTAACCAGGTACATTTGTTCTCCAATGGCATTTAAGTATGGGACTTCTGGTTCAAGAATTTCCTCATTTTCCATCCTTGGTCTAAAAGGATCTTTATCTGCTTCTAGGGATCGAACCACCATCGGTGTTTTCACTGGATATAACTTATCCATATTAAATTTCTCTAAGACCTTCTTGGTATAAGAGAATTGGTGTACTAAAACTCCTTTAGGGAGATGCTCTAGCTGCAGGCCTAAGCAAAACTTGGTTTGATCCAAGTCCTTCATTTCAAATTCTTTAATAAGATAGGAACTTGCTTCCTTTATGTCCTCTGTCGTCCTGATGATATTCAGATCATCGACATATACTAAAATAATGCAGAATCCATCCTGGGATTTCTTTATGATTACATAGGGACAATCTTCACTATTAGTGTATCCCTTCTTCAGGAGGAATTCACTAAGTCAGTTGTACCATATTCTACCGTACTACTTTAAACCGTACAATAGCCTTTCACCTTGACGTTGTACAAGTTTTGATTCAATTTATCCTAATCCAGAATCTTTACTCCTTTTGAGATTCTCATATAAATGTCCAAATCAAGTGACCCATATAGGTATGCAATCACTACATCCATTAGCTGCATACTTAAATTCGTACCTGCTGCCATTGATATCAAATATCGGAACGTTATTCCACTGATGACAAAAGAATAGGTTTCATCATAATCAATACCGGGTCTCTGCGTGAACCCTTGTGCCACAAGTCTTGCTTTGTATCTCCCACCTCATTATTTTCGTTTCTCTTCTAAATGAAAACCCATTTGCATCCTACAGGGAATACCTTGGGCGGTGTTTGGGCTATCGGGCCAAACACTTTTCTTTTATTCAGCGAGAGTAATTCTGCATCAATTGCTTCCTTCCACTTACCCCAGTCTAAATGCTTCTTCCATTTAGCTAAGGACTTTGGTTCTGGATCCAGTTCAAGGTTTCTTGCAATCTTTGAGGCGAAATAGATGTCGACAACTGTAGTTTTTCTCTTATATAGTTCTCCCGACTCAACAAAATTAGTGGATATTTCCTTATTTATCTCATCTAGCTCCTCGTCATTCCCCACAACGATAGAGTCTGGTTGTTCTAAAATCCCAGTATTAGTTTGTGCGCACAATTGTACTGGGGTTACGATTTTCAGGATCAATTCCTTCAGGGGTTTTCTCAACTTTAGATTGAGTCTGTTCAACTGATATGGGAGATATCTTATTCTCATTGAATTTCGTTTTCTCCGGACGTCTCCGTGGAATTGAGGCATCATTCTCCGGTGCTCTCTCCCTCTTCTTCATAAGAGGGGCTGGAGTGGTTTGGGTATCCTTCTAGGGTATTTCCACTCTCTTCGAAGTATTTGCTGCTGGTATGTAAGACTTTATCACTCCTTTCTGATCAGTGAAGGCATCTGGCAAATTACTTGCAATTTGCTATATGTTTATTATTTGTTAAACTTCTAGTTCAGTTTCTATAGTACGCAGATCTAGTACCTGAATGCCTGAGGCATTCCAATCTATTTCTCGGTATTTGTCATCATTTAGATACTTTCCTCCTCCTAATACCCGAAAATTATCTTCATCGAAAATGCAATCGGCGAGTTGGGCCATAAACATATCTCTCTTGGTAGGCTTAAGATATTTCATAATCGACGGGGACTCAAAATCAACATATACTCCCAACTTCCGGTGAGGGCCCATGGCTATTCATTGTGATTGTGAAATTAGCACATATACAGCACACCCAAATTTTTGCAGATGAAAAATACTTGGTTCTTTTTCATGCACTAGTTGTAAGGGGGAAACCTGATGGCATGCAGTCAGTCTTAAATTTATTAGTGCTGCTGCATGCAACATTGCATGACTCCAATAGTTGGTGGAGATCCTACTATTCTGCAATAGGGGTCTAGCTATGAGCTTAATCCTTTTGATAAATGACTCTGCAAGGCCATTCTGAGTGCGGACATATGGTACAGAGCGCTCTACCTTAATGCCTAAGGCTAAACAATAGTCATTAAATGCATTAGACGTAAACTCGCCGGCATTATTCATTTGAATGGACTTAATTCTTTTATCTAGAAAATTTGCCCTTAATATGATAATTTGAGCTATTAGTTTAGCAAAAGCATGGTTTCTAGTAGACAGTAGGTATACATTGGACCACCTAGTAGAAGTATCTAGTACCACCATAAAATATCTAAAAGGGCCCGACAGGGGTTGAATGGGTCCACATATATCACCTTGTATTCTCTCCAGAAAAATATGTGATTTCGCCTATACTTTTAGGTAAGAGGGTATAGTAATGAGCTTTCCTTTGGCACAAGGTGAGCACAAGAAATCTTTAGGTTTAGAAATGATAGAGTTTTTAAGCTATAGCCAACAAAGTTGCTTATTATTTTTCTCATCATACCTATCTTAGGATACCCTAAGCGATCATGCCAAATCATAAAAGGTTCCAAGATTTTATACTCTATTTTCATTGCTACATACTCTTCATGTTTTATATAGGTGTAATATAACCCAAAGGAGAAGGAGGGAAGTTTTTTAACCATTCTTTTCTGATCGTCATGAGATTTGGTCAAAAGGAGGTATTCTGCACCACCCTCATTTTTTGTCTCGATATGGATATCATTCAAGCGAATATCATTGAAAACTCAATAAGGTACGCTTTGATTCGAGATACAGTAGAGCATCCTCAATTACTATTCGGGTAAAGAATAACTGTGGCTCTTCCAGTGCCAACGATTAGAGCATCACTTTTGGCGATGGTCATGATATTTTTCATTTTTGTTAACGTATGAAAATACTTTGTTTTCCTTAGTATCAAGTTGGTGGTTTAATTGTCTACCAGACAAATCTCTTCCCTCGCCATCAGATTTGATGAGTTGTTCTATATAGAGTATAATATAATCAAACAATAATTCATCAGGAATAAATTTCTAAAAGAACAGATAACTCATTTTATTCATTGAATAATGTTCAAATCCTAAACAATTAATGCTTCATAATTGCACGAACAATCCACTATTCTCTCAGAATAACCTAAACTGATAAAGTAAATTTACGAAAGGTATGACATCTAGAGTTGCCCGAGGAGATAGCCTATAGTCTACTACAAGTCGCCATATATGTCAACCTCCATATGATCACCCCTACTACAGCGTCGAGCTCTATTACTACTAGGGCTGTAAACGAGTCGAGCTCGAGCGAGCTTGACCTGGCTCGGCTCGAGCTCGGTAGAAACTCGAGCCGAGCTCGAACGAACTTGATAATTTTAGGCTCGCTCGAGCTCGGCTCGACAAAGCTCGGCACTGCTGAGGGCGCCAGCGCGGGGAGAGGAGGGGAGCCGAGCGGTGGCGGCATCGGCGGCGGCGCGAGGCGCGCGCCGGGGTCGAGGAGGGCGCCGCGCGGGGAGACCGGGAGAGGAGGGGCGCCGGGGGAGGGGAGGGGCGCGGCGGGCGAGGAGGGGCGCCAGGGGAGGGGCGGGATGGGGCGGAGGAGGCGGCGCCGGGGCGAGGAGGGGCGGCGCGGATGGGGAGGAGGGGCGGGGGGGGGTGGGGCGCGGATGGGGAGGAGGCGGCGAGGGGGACGGTGGGGAGAGGAGGCGGCGGGGGGCGAGGAGGGGGCCGGGGGGAGAGGAGGGGATGGGGTGGGGAGTGGACTGGGTCACTGGGAGAGGAGCGGGCGGGGGGCGCGAGGAGAGAGAGCGGGCGGGGTCGCAAGGAGAGGAGGAGCGGGCGGGGCCGTGGGGGGGCGCGGGATTTCGGGGCGGGGGGCGCGGGATTTGGGTGGGGGGGCGGGACGGGCCGACGGGAATCACGGGATATGGGATTGGGGGCAAAATATCACAAGCTCGCGAATAGCTCACGAGTTTAATATCAGGCTCGAGTTCGGCTCGTTTGGAGCTCGAGCCGAGCTCGAATCGAGTATAAAACGAATCGAACTTGAGTAGTTCGCGAGCCTCGAGTTTTTTTTACAACCCTAATTACTGCACTCGTTTAACATCCCAAAAATTCACTTCTTTAAAATTTAATTTAAATTAATTATTTAAAAACAATATGTGGATCTTATTTGGAATATTTGTGTTTTGTTGGGAGAAAATATCAAAATTCTGATTCCGATCTGAATTCTCAAATTCAAATTCCAAATCCAAAAATTCGAATTTAAATATTCAAAACTTCAAATCTCTAGAAAAATATCCATTCCAATTTTTCTAAGTTCAAACTAATATCCTTGGCACTTCTCTCTTTTTCAAAAAAAACAAAAACAAAAACAAAAAAAGGGGTGTTCCCATTTGGTCACCCATCCAAGATTTACTCCACAGCCAAGCACACTTAACATTCCAACCGAAGCTGTCTACCAAGCGTACGTTTCCTCTTCTTGTGAACTCTTCCTATATCCTTTCTTTTATTCCTTAAAGCTGCGCACTGTTCATCTTCTCCAAGTGACTAAACTGCTTCTCTCTCTCTCTTCATTTCTTTACTTGAGCACTGAACCCAAAAATTATTGGCGTGCAGCAAGGGACGTCCCCTATGTATTCGGTAGTTTTCAAGTTTAGTGCCCGCAATCAACGCCATTGTATCCTTTCAATTTCCCGTCAGTTTCCTTTCTTCACTCAAGCTTTAAAGTAAAACTTTGTGACCATATCCCCTCTTCCTTTTTCCCTTGCCAACCCTTTCTTCCTCCCGTGCAATCTTTCATCTTTAGTTGAGGCCGCGCAGGGCATCGCCTGTGTCCACCGTCCAGCCTCCTTCGCAAGTACTCGTCTCCGGTGAGCGCTTTCTCAAATTCTTGTTCTGAGAGCTTCACCTTCTTTCACTCACTGCAAGCATGCTAAGCAAATCTCAAATTGGTGATTTTGTTTTTGCTCTCACTGCACTCATGTCTGTAGAGTTTGTTAGTTCTTAGCATTTTACTGCATTCTTTCTCTCGTAGTGTTTTTCTTTAGCTCTTAACCCAAAAATGTCAGGTCATCTAGAGAGTGTATGATTTGTGTGTGCCCAACTCCCCACTTTCTACTAGTTCTATTAAGCAACAAGTGATCTGGTTGTTTGCTCTAGATGCTCCATTCTCCCTTGTGTGCATGGGCCATGCAAACTTCTTTTCTCCCATACACGTATACGTATTTGTAGAATTCCTAGTCGGCCGCTTCGTCGGAGTTGCGTGGCACCGCTGTCGCCCACCGGCGCCCTGGACGTCGCTTCGCCGGAGTTGTGAAGCTGCTCGCTGTCCCTGGTGGCCGTGAGCTTGGCTGTTCTTTTCCCATCGCTGCACCTTACTTCATCTATTTAGTTGTGAGAAGCCACCACATGTGATAGCACTACTCAGTGGTAGAGGCATTCGCTTGAAGTTATCAAGTCGTGAGTTCAAGACCTGAGAGATGTAAATTCTTTTTCCCACTGCTAGTTGCCATCTTTTGATTATTGTCGATCAATGACAACCGGGCCCCACTTGTTATACACTCAAATAAATCTAAAAATCAGCCAAAAATGAGATTCCAGAGAATATTCCGCGGTTTTTGCAATTTTTTGGAATTTACAATCAGTTTGATATTCCGATCGCTCGTTCTCCGTTATCCAAACTCCGAATCCAGTGATTCATATTTCTAAATTCATCTAAAATTTCAAAATTTCATATAGTATATTTATTTTCAAATTTTGAGTTTTCATTTTATTTTATTTATTTGTTTTTATCACTTATCGTGTAGAGTCAGATTTCTCCGAGGATTTTCAGGAGAAACCTCAGGAAGATCCTTGCTTAATTCAAGAAGGCAAGTCTCCTTAACCATTTTGTTCCTAATATTTGTAAATGATTTTATGATTAATTTAAATTTAATTGCATGGCTATGTTGTATAAAATGCCAATCTTGATTTTAGAAATTTAGATAAATACCCAGAAATTGCTATGCCCTCCTTTGAAATTGTTTGCCATGTACCTTTGTCACCATAGGATAGTCTTTGACACATAAATGAGTTAGTAATACTTTTTGATGAATTTAGAACACTAGAAAATGCTTAGTTTAGTTGTTCATTTTAAAAATACTTGTATGGGAAAATTTTATTGATGAATGATTTGAACTTATCTGTTTGTTAAATTAATGGCAATAGAGGTTGCCACTGTTATTTCAAAATAAAATGAAATTTAAAATGAAATGAGACCAGGGTGGATGGAAAGTTTGGTTTGGTGTAGATTTAGCACGAGAACTTGAATTGTATATGTTCCACCCTAGTCACTTAAAGATCGACTCTTGTGTTTGTCCAAACTGAGCAATACCGTGCAACCACAAGTCTATATGGGCATGACCTAACTGATTAACTTACGATAGTTTAGTTTAGGTGCCACCATTGGAAAATGGGTGCTAGGGATTTACTGGTTTACCCACAATGAGGGATAGAGACTTACTGTACTCACATGGCGCAAGAGGGGGCTTCTGACTGTGGTGGATTTAACCCTTCAGCGGTGAAACCTCAGCGGGTGGTGTCTAGCTAGACAAGAGTGAGGTAAAAACTTTGTGATATTTTATCTGGGTCTAATGCCAAAGGAAGCATGTTGACTATTAAGATAATTTATCTCTTATGGGTAAAGTTGTACAAACTCT
Source organism: Melocanna baccifera (assembly GCA_036346265.1). Lineage (NCBI taxonomy): Eukaryota > Viridiplantae > Streptophyta > Magnoliopsida > Poales > Poaceae > Melocanna > Melocanna baccifera. Next base: position 20,551,249 of record CM070689.1, read on the forward strand.
GCAGAGTAACAAACTATTCGAATAGCCGTGCCCACAGTCAAGGGCGGGCAAGGAATGCATTCACATGGCAAACTTTTGTTTCTAGTTTTAAAAATAAAATATTTTGGAAAAAACGCGGAAGTGGATGGAACTCTCGGGATTATGGCTTGGTGGATGGAACCAGTGCGGGTGGTTGAAACCCATAAAAATTGAAACCTTAGGGGATATAGCCTATTCTATCAGTGTTGGTGGTTGGAACCTTCACAAAATTACTTATCTAGTTTCAATTATTGAAAATAATTAGTTTAACATTTGCTTTTGAAATAATTATTTAGATTTAAAATATCTTTGTGCAAAAGAACTATATAACCTTCCTTTGTAAGCCCTGCATCTACTGCATTTTCCCCAAGACTTGCGAAGTACATCTTTGTACTCACATGCTGCATTCCAACTCCTATATCAGAAGACTATGAAGCTCAGGAGGATGATTTCCTCTACTTCGAGGGAGCTGGTGAAGAAGGCTTTGCAGAGGACTAGGCCGCGTAGCTCCAGTCAATTGCCTGTGACAGATTGATGAGCCGTCTGCTCAAGATGTTTTTTTGCTTCCGCTGTTATCTTTGTTTTGTGTAAGAGGTTCTGTGAACCTCGGTTGTAAGGCAATGGTCAAGAAGTGTGAACTTCAGTTATTATTATAATAAATCATTGTTGGTGATGTATCACTTTCTGTTTAACTATGTGTACTAGCATTGATCTGGGACTAGTACTGCAATACACAGGGGGTTCAGGAGTTTCTACTCCGGGGCCTCACAACTCGGGGCATCACTATTATTAGCATCAGGCTGATCAACAAAGTATGTCTCTGCAGCCTTCTTCTCTGACGCCTTCTTGCCTTTGGCAACTGACTCATGATATAGCTCCACTAGATGCCTTGGGGTGCGGCAAGTTTGGGACCAATGGTCCATACAACCACACCTTTAGTAAGGCGAAGGAGAGTAGGTCTTCTTGCTACCCAAGTTTGACTTCTGTTGCTTGCCTCTCCCTTGCCCCATCCAGCGGGACTTGCCATTGCCCTTCTGCACATTCAATTTCTTCCATTGTCCACCACTCTGCATAGGGCCCTTTCCGCGGCCCTAGCTACCACTAGTCTTCTAGGAATAGGCATGTGTTTCTGGCAGTGGCTGTGACCCAGTAGGACGAGTCTGATAGTTCTTCATCAGTAACTCATCATTCTTCTCTACCTCAAGAAGAGTGGTAATCAGCTCTAAGTACTTCTTGTACTTGGCCTGACGATACTGCTGCTGGAGTGTCCTGTGAGTAGGGTGAAAAGTACTTAAAGTCTTGTCAATCATCTCAATATTTGTGATCTTCTGATTACAGAATCTAAGCTTAGCAACAAGCTTGTGAATAGCAAAATTATATGCAGACACCTTCTTGAAATCCTGAAACTTGATGTTGGTCCACTCACGCTGTGCTTCAGGCAACATGATGGATCTCTACTGATCATACCTCTCCTTTAGAGAGTTCCATAGTACTAGCAGGTCTTCTTCCAGAAGATACTCAGACTTCATGTCTGGGTGGATGTGGTATCTCAAGAATGGCCTGGCCATCAATGCTAGAGCTGCTGGACTTCTGGCAATACCGGGCCGCCACTGCTAAGGAGAAGAAGGCGCCACAGAACTCCACAGTGGTTGTGGCGGGTGGTGGCGCGGCCAATTCCAACACCGGCGAGCCTTGTACCAATTTTGAGTATTTGTAGGATTGTTGAGAATTTTTTGCATACGTAATTAGATTGTTTTGATCGATGATTTGTCAACTACTAAACTTTTGATCAATATATATACTTCACGCACTGATGGACCATATGTCCTGTAATACAGTAAATTCGTAGCAATATTTAGTTATAAGATCATGTTGTGGCAATCCCATATTTGTGATGAGTATTTGACTTTATTTATGCCTTGTGACTGTTGTTTAAGTTTGATTTTGAGTAATTGCAATTTAACCTATTGCTAGCGGCTTGACTGGCCTCTGAGTGGCAGTCTAACCAATGTGAGACAGCTATTTTTCAGAGGTCTTTTGGAGGTTTTGAGGAAAGGTGGGCAATTCACTTATATTTCAACACTCACCCTCACGTGTAGGCTCCCTCAGGCCTAAGACGTAGAATAGAAATGGGCTACAATTATTTTTTTTAATTGCGCCAACCGGGTCTCGAACTCAAGACCTCTTGGCTCTGATACCATATTGTTAGCCCAAGAAAATAATCACGCTCTCACGAGAGAGATGATGAACACACGACTAGATAAACTAACAGACTTGTATGGCAAAACGAAATACAGAGAGAGCACATAGGGAATAGATAAACACACAGAGATAATTCATCGTCAACATCCGCCTCGACGAGATATGCCTGCGCTTTCTCCCTCTTGTTGGGCTTCTGACATTCTGAAGCAAAATGTCCATAATCGTTACAATTTAAACAACTTACTTTTGCCTTGTCAACTCCTCGGTATCAACAGCCTCTGCCGCCACTAGAACTACCTGAGGAGCCTTCACCTCCATGCTTCGACGATCGGGCCTCCCACTCTGCGCGCGTCAGGAGCAAGTGCTCCTCGTCCTCGTCGTTGTTGCCGTAGCGACGTTCTCCCTCTTCCTGTGTCTTCAAGCGCCCGATTAGCTCTTCAATCGACATATTTTTTATGTCGTCGAATTACTCAATCGCAGTGACGACGGAAGAGAATTTCTTAGGCACGGCACGAAGAAACTTTCGCACGATGTAGGCCTCCTCCATCCTTTCGCCTAGACCTCGTATCTTGCTGACGGTTGTCGTCAACTTCATCGCGAAGTTATCGATCTGTTCGGTGTCCCTCATGCGCAAGTTCTCAAACTCGCTTTTGAGGTTTTGTACACGCGCCTCGTTGACGCGATCGGCACCGAGATGCATCACCTTCAGGGTGTTCTAGGCCTCCTTTGCGGTCTCCTTCTCAGCTAGGAGCAGCAGCACATCTTCCGGCACCGCGAGGAAGATTGTCGCGAGCGCCATTTGATCTTGTCACTCGTTCATCTCCTCATCCACGATTGCGTTCCACACGCCCTGAGCGCACATGAACACCTTCATCTTCACGGCCCAAGTCGTGTAGTTGCTCCTCGTGAGCATAGGATACGGGAGGGAGATGCTACCCTCGCGTGCCGACACCTTCGGCACGTTCCCATCGCCGATCTTTAGAACACCCCCATCGGTGGTGACATTTTTCGATGAGCTCGAAGACGACATGGATGAAGGTGTACACAAACACAAGCTCTGATACCAATATCTTCATGTGTTTATCTATTCCCTATGTGCTCTCTCTCTATTTCGTTTTGCTATAACCCTAAACCCTTTTACTTTTATACTGAAAAATCAGATTTATTGCGTCGGCATGATGTCAGCAAGGTTTTTCGGATTTAATAAAAATCGATAGGGCTGACGTGGCCTGTCACGTGGCACCACATGGTATGACGTGGCTGCCACGTCACGACGTCAAGCCGACGTGGGCGCATGCGCACGAGGTGGCGGTCGGGCGCCTACGTGGCCGAGGCGTGGCACGCACGTGGCTGCCACCTGGGCGGCGGCGCTGACATGGCCGGGGCGACCAATGGTGGCGCTCGGGGCCCAATGGTCGCCGGCGTTCCGGCGAGCGGTGGCGCCGACTGAGGGCACCAAAATGTAGAGGAGAGTGAGGGGAGTCCACCGGTACCTTGTGCAGTTAACGGGGACGGCCGGAGCAGATGAACGGCGGAGAGGGGCGGCGGTCGGAGAAGGGGTCGACGGCAGCGAAGGGCTTCGGTGGTGCAACGTCTCGGGGAAGGGGTCGTCGGGGATCGCCGGGGCACGAGGAAAGTCGGAGAGGCGCCGGTGAGGCTCGGGGAGGCCGGAGGTGGCGGCAATTCCTCGTCGGAGTTGGCGAAGCCGGCGGAGAGGAAATTGAGCACAGGGAGTCACCGGGGGCTCTGAAGCTCGAATTGAGATGCTAGGGATTGACGGTGTGGGTAGAGGGTCCTTGGGGTGTGTCTTTTATAGGCGGGGAGGGGAGGTAACGGGCGCGCACAACTCGCCGCACTTGAAACGGCCGAGGAGGCTTAATGCGACGGCGAGCGGGGTCTTAAACGGGGAGATAATGCCTTAAACGAACGCGGTGATTACGGGGGAGTAAATTGGTGCCGGCGCAGGCGGGAGAGGTGGATGGAAACCGAAGCTTTCAAAGCTTCGGTTTCAGGCGTCAATGGCGGTAATGGCGGCGATGATCGCACGGGGAAGAGGAAGGGAGCGGGGACGAAGGATCTGACTAAGGGGGCCCAACAGTCAGCGAGAGAAAGAAACGGGAAGGGGAGAGAGCAGCGGCGGGATCCGCGACGGGTGGCAAGGAAGGACAATCGGGGCCGCTCGATTCCGAGTGAAGCGGTAAGTGAGCACAGAGGGTTATGATTCAATCCGACAACGAGGATTAGATCTGAGCCGATCGAGCGAGGGGCGGGGGTTTAAGTGGCTACGAACGAGCGGGATTCGATCCGACAATGGCGAACGGTTCCGATCATGCCACGCGTCGGCCAGAGAGAGAGGGAAGGCGGGTTGAAGCTGTAAGTGACCGCGAACGGCTGGGATTGGATCGGGCGGAGAGGTGGGCGGCCGGATGCGCGACAATTGTCGGCCAGGGAGAGAGGGAAGGCGGGGGAGAGGGTTTAAGTGGGATCGGACAGTCGAGGTTAGATCCGACGGCGGGGATCGGCCCGATTTGCGACACCTGGCAGCCGGGGAGGGGTTTTGGAATTTAATTTTCATTTTTGATTTTCAGAAATACTTAGGAGGCTTTAAAAAGCTCAGAAAAATACCAAATAAATTTTAAAAATTCTAGAAAAATTCAAAGAATCATCTGAAACTATTTTAGACTTAATAAAAATATTTTCCACCCAATTTGATATTTAAATTTTGCAAAAACACAAATTAACTTTAAAAGGAGAGTTTTTAAATCTCTATAAATTCCTGAAAATCATTATAATTACAGATTTGACTTTAGGAGAATGAAATGCATTTAACTTTACCTTTGTAAAATGAAATGCTTTTATTTTTGACTTTATGAAATGGAGATTTTTAAATTTTCTCTTTTTAAGGCTTGGAATAAATTTTAGGAAAATCCAATAAATTCCAGAAAACACTTTAATAAGCAAATAAAATTTTTGGAATGTTACAGATGTATGACCTAGTGTGGTGTACCAACGTTGAAATTGCGTTATGACCAGAGGCTTGAGATCTAATAGGATGGAGAGTGGACTGACATGCCTTGTCATGGTGGTCTAACTAGAGTGTGTTGGATGGTTTGACCAGCATAGGTGGCGCGGTTAGAACGACCCCTATACAAGTTGAGTTGGTTTTGGTTGAGTCATGGCGGTATCAATATAAGTGTTAGTTACAGGGTGTCCATGCAAGTGTGAGTCATAGCATGTGTGTATGTATTTGATTTACTAATGAGAGTCAAATCATGTCATTTGTACTCAGATTGATTGTTTGTTTTTTGATGTATATGTGCTTTGATGATTGTAACGGTCAACAGCTAGACCGAGGATACAGAAGAGGTCCTGAGAACATGACATGTTGCGTAAATTCAGGTAGAGTATCATTTCAAGCGAAGAAGCACAGAAGAGAGATATGGACCGTGAGGAGACGAGTGTAGGTATGTGGTGTGCCAATTGGACTTATGCTTGTCAAGTGATGATGGTTCTCGAAGCAGATATATGATCTTAGTGGCAAGTAATTGGTCATCACAGATTATGGTGTGATGTGGTGTGCTATAGGATTCAAGTGTTTGAAGTGGTGACAACCCTAGATTAGACATACGATCCTGGTGACAATGCATTGGGTATCATATCTTCTTGAAGAATAGTGGGTGGCAATTGAGAAAATTATCCAAGATCGAGTGAAGTAGTGGTTTGCAAAATCACAGTGTTGTCTTAAGTGATTTAGGTTATGTCTTTGAGGATAGAGTATCTTATCGGACTATTGGAGCTACATGGAGAAGTAGTGCCTTGAAAAGCATGCAAGTGTGTAAAATGTAAAACCCGTTTATATGTGTGTTACCTGGTCTTTCCATTTGTGAGTGGTTGTTATCTACTAAGTATTGCTGGTGTTATGGTTAGATATGAGGTGAGAGCCTCCACTTTATAAGCCCTTTTGTGCATAGGGAGAGAAGACTTGAGAGATAGAGATTAAGGTTTTCTTGTGTTAGGACCTTTTGTGTGTGTGCTCTAGGATTAAAACTCTTGTGTGTGTGTACTCTAAGCTTAGAGTTCTACAATTTAGATGGAGTGACTGTAAAATATTTCTCTACAAGTGAAATGAACATCCAAAGTTTGTCCAAGTGAGTTGTGCCATAGATCTTTTCATGTTTTTTTTAATTTGTTTGGCTTTCTTGCTTAGATTTCTCTCTTCCTGATATTTCTTAGTGCAAGGATGTGTAAGAGGTGAGATGTCTCTTGAAGATCATATTTTGTCCATCTAAGCATTTTCTAAAGAGAATTCTTTAGTTTGCCCAGTTTTCCTCAAGAGAGAGGTGATTTTGGAGTTTTGCTCTTGTGAGGGTTTTGGCTCAAGTTTGTGCTATAATTTAGCTTGCTATGACATGTGAAAATCCATTCAAAGTCATTTAGATCATAAACGACTCACGAGCAAGAATAGATTAAGGTTTTCCTATTTTGTCCGATTTTGATGCAACTATATTTATTTTGGGTAACGGTTGGAACTTTGACATTGATCTTCATGATCGATGATTGGAATAGGTTCCTAACATCCTAGGTTCCTAACATTGATCTTTTTTCTAAATTCATCTAAAATCGAGCTCGAGCTTTTGGTTCTAGTTTCATGAATTTTGGAGTTCATTTGCTTGTCATTTTATGTGTTTTCTTTGTTTTGGTCGTTTTTCCTCTCGTTAGATTCGGATTCCGGAGGAGCAGGATCGACGCCCGAAGACCCGGAGAACCTCACTGAGCATAAAGAAGGCAAGTCATGTCTTTTGATCATGTTGAACCTAGTTTGCAATCTATTATTTAATTATTTTGTGTTTAATTACATTGCATTGCTACTTTTATAAACCTTTGTATTGGTAGTTACTGTCCGATTGGATTCATCCCTCCTTGATAACTTTGAATATCATGATGCCATTGTCACCATAGGTTGGGAAACATACTAGTGATGCTAGATTATTGTCACATGGGTTGGTACGATAGATTGCTTAGCTTTGCTTATAGCTTCGATTGGGTTTATCATCACATGTGAATCATAATTTTGACTTAATGAGATATGGAACTGTGGTTGGTGCCACGTATATTAAAATTTGTGCCATGATGTTGGTGCGTCATCGGCGGTGGTTATACAAACTGGTTTTGCACTCGGGCGAGTGATCGTGCAGTAAAGGGGGGAAGTGTTGGAGCACTTCGAGGGATGTGGTAGTCTCGCCCGGGTATTGTTAAGGACTTAACTTTGTGCGCCATTGAACTGAGCTTTACCGTGCAAACCACATGTCTGGTATGGGACAGACCTGGCTGACTAATTTAGGATGTTTCAACTTTAATCTTGCTATTGAGATGAACATGGTTGCTGATTTCCATGTGACGCAAAGGGGGGGTGTGATGCGAAACCCTAGCGGGCGGATTAAGTTGAGACTGAACTTTGTAAAGGCCTTGTTGTGGTTACCTTCAGCCGGGGTTAACCACATCGTGTGGGTACAGTTGTGCAACCTCTGCAGAGTGTAAAACTATTCGAATAGCCGCGTCCTCGGTCATGGACAATGCTCGGTGATTTCACACGAGGGGTAGTTATTTCTGAAAACTTGTAAATGGAAGTGGACAGGTGTTCACTGTTGGTTTAGCTTATGGATGGGAGATCTATAAGTGGTTGGTTTAGCTTATGGATGGGAGGTCCATAAGTGGTTAGTTTAGCTTGTGGATGAGAGGTCCGCAAGTGGTTATATCAATTCCTTTGATTATTTATCATTGTTTCACTTAAAGTTCGCTTTCAATCTATTTACTGTATTTACCTTCAACTGTCATTTATGCAAATTAACCTTTCAGCCATCCTTTGGTAAGCCTTGCATACTATATTGTATTCATTTGTTACAAACGACTTGCTGAGTACCAATGTACTCACGTCTTTATGCCCAATGTTGCTCAGTTGAGGAAGAAGAGTATCACCAGCAGGAGGTTCCAGAAGGAGAGTACTTCGACAACTTCACGGATTAGGCTTCGTTTTCCACTCGATAGCCTGTGGCTTTTCGATTGGTCGCTACGCTTTATTTTGAATTTCCGCTGCTACTCTTGTTAATCCTTCGGGCCAGTTTATGTAAGCTTGACCATAAGGTCGTACCTTTTGAGATTTATCAATATTTGAGTTTTCCTTTATTTTATCGTGTATATGGTTGTGATGACATCTATAAAGGAATACGCGTAGGCTACGGAAGCAGAAAACAAAACTTTTCTACCGCGCACCCAAGAACATCATGCTAAGGAAGGATCATGGATCGTTACCACTTAGACGCCGCAGCAGCAGCGAAGAAGAATTGGAAACCGATCCAATCACGCGCCGAGGTAGTAGTGGAAGTAGCCGATCGTCCCGAACAGATCGTCTCCTCCACGCACGCCGATCAAGATCGCAACGAGCGGCGCCTCCACCGTATCCACACGTCCGGGCCGAACGCCGATCGCGAGTGTACTAGCACTCGTGAGCAGCTAGGGTTTGGCTCGGAGGTGGCGGCTAGGGTTTTGCTAGATGTTAACAGGGACGAATCCTCACCCTCGCCTCCATATATATAGACCTCCTCACGTGGGCCTTGCGGACTAAGGCCCATTAGGAGTCTATTCGGATCTTTATCCGAATTGAGCCCATATCCGAATCATATTCGAATCAGTGTTTCAACCCGTTAAGCGTGCGACCCTGTAGGTTCACGTATACTTGGTCGTGACCCGGAAACGCCTTTCCGGTCACCCTGTTAATAGCGGCCTCTAGTAAGACATATTAACCCCAAATTATATGTAAAGATCATATCGGCTGAACCTGTAATGTTCTCTCATGTACGAATCCCTTTGCCTCACGATATAGATTGAGCTCAAGGCGAGACCTGTGTCATCCTCTTAATAGCTCAATCACTCTCTCGATTCCGTGATGGATTATAAACTTGTGATTGACTCCTCAATCACCTTGGCATGGCCATGCACTTTCATAATCCATTACATCGAGGGGCCTAGAGATATCTCTCCCATAAGAAGGGGCAAATTCTATCTTGATCATTTACATCCCACTACATGTTTCATGGCAAATCCGAAGACTACTTTTATGACTACCCAGTTACGGAGTAGTGTTTAGTAGTCCCAAAATAAGCTACTACTCATGTTGGGAACCATGATGATCTCAAGTCTAAGGATTCTACATAAACACTACTCGAGACCAACTGATGACACATGGAATCTCTGCAGTGTCTCATGGCAGGTCTATCCAACATATGTTCACTAACACATGTCCATATTATTGATTTGGTATCACCATACCATGATCCATGAGACATGATCATCAATCAATACATATGCTGATCTTTGTCTTTGAATCATATTTGTTCCTCATATGATATACGATCAGGGATCATTTAGAAATAGCAACATTTTAGTATTTAAGAGTATCATGAATAAGTCACATACTCATTGATCAATAATGATGATGTCTATTCCAAGGAACAAAGTAATGTATCATAAACATAGTATGTGATATATACAACATCTCCATGTTGCCTCTAGGGCATATCACTAACAATCTATGTTTAACTGTGTGCACTAGCATGATCCTGGGACTAGTGCAGAATACACAGGGAGTCCGAATTTGCATATTCGGGTCTCGACAGTGATCTCAAGGGGATCCCCAAGGTAACTCTCCCTCATCCTAAATCTCTATGATTTTTCTGTAATTAGGGTTCTTAGCCTAAGAATTGGTGGGGATTAGCAATTAGATTCTCTGATTAGGGAATTTCTGCTGTCTGCCTCTAGATCAATCCATGCAGCGCGACTGTTAGCGCAGTTTTGACCGATGAAACGATTTTTCCTGCGGGTCTGCCCAAAAGGACAATTGTAGAGAACGACGAGGCCCATCTACTGTATTTGTTTCACAATTTTTGACCACGGGAATTGGGCGTAGCAGGGTCGGGAACCTCGCTGTCTGTCAAGGGTGCAGACTGTGGCAGATTGCTGTTCAGGTGTGATTTATGGGGTAGTAGATGATTTTTATGCAGTAATCTAATTGCTGTATAAAAAATATAATTTTTAGAGCCTTGTACTGTAGTTGGGAAGCGTTAGAAGCTGGCTGTCCAGAATGCCAGAACAGAGCACGTCCTCTATTTTGTACATTAAATTACACCTTGTTAATGGTGAATTAAAAATAAGTGTTATACTTGAAAAGTGAAGGTATTTAAGTGTAGATTCCAGATATATATTTTTTACTGTAATTAGTTTAACATTTTTAAAGATATAAAAATATTAAGCAGCGCTGCTGCAGCGGGCAAAGTGCGGAACCGTTAATATGATTGAGGAGCGAGAAAGGAATGGCGGATGGGGGCACTTGTGCCTCTGTGCTACGTGGGTGGTGGCTAGGCTCACATGGGAGTTGGGACTACAGGAGGCGGGCGATGGGTTGGCTTCCTTGGTTGGGCTTGAGCCTTGGAATTTATGGGTGCTAGTTTGTTGGGTTGTTCGGTAATATGATTTATTTAAGAGATAAAAACCAAAGCTAATACTGAATATCAATAAATTTAAAACTAAGCCGATCACCGAAAATTGAATTAACCAAGAATTTCAGTAAAATCGGTTCGGTTTTTTGGTTTCCGTAAGTAAATACCCACCCCTACTGTGCATGCCTTTTGTAAATGCCTACGTTAGGGAAGATAATGTTAAGCAAAAATTGGTTATGAAATTGAGCTGTGCATGCAGAAGCTGCTGCGGTGCGATTCTTGGTTTCTTGCCTTAGGAGTTCAGGACTTCAAGTGGTTTGAGTTAATTTAATGTCTCATCTAAACAAAAACAGTTAATACAAAAGTGCTAACAACTGTTATATGGCAAGGCATCGATAATTTTTTATTATTGCGTTTTAGTGGCAAGCGCATCTGAAATCCGCGATCAAATTGGAAATATCATATCACTTTTTGTTGCTCTATTCTGAAATCCTTGATGTCAGACTGCAACTTCCATCTATAATTTTTTTCTTCGTTATAACTTGTGTGATTGTCTCACTTGTGATTACTATGCTAAGATTATCTCAGTTAGTTTCAATCCTAATTGTCAGCTTCCTTCATGGATGCTACCGAAGTATAGTTGAGACGCAATGGAGGTGAGACGCAAGCTACGCACGACAGTGAAGGCACGACGACGAACCCAGGCGGAGACTAGTCGGTGTAGAGCTCGCTGGGGCGCCACGTAGGCTGACCATGGCGACCAGGTGTAGACTGAGCACGGCATGGGGCAGCTTAAAATGGCGGGGAGACATGTTTTTTTACGAAAGTGCTAATGATCTATCGATTGTTTTTTTAGATTAAAATTAGTCAGATGTTTTCATGTATATAATATTTTTCATCTATATTTATAATATTTTTCGTTTATGTATATAATATTCTCCTATATATATAAAATTTTTTCACATCTATATAATATTTTTCGCTCAAGATCTGTCGACTGTTTTTTAGGTTGAAATTAGTCAGATTTTTTTACGTACACAATATTTTTTTACCGAGAAATATTGCATACATAAGCAAAAAATATTGTAAACATGGACGAAAAATATTACATATATAAAAAAAAATCTAACTGATTTTAATTAAAAAAACAATTGATTGTACAATAGACAGTCTTTTTTTATCCATAGCACCGCGAGGTCATTGAACTAGTCTTTAACGTAAGTAATATATAATTCAGGGTGCTGGTCCACTTGGGACCTTTTATCCTTCAAAAACCACCCTTGGGAAGTCAAGTCTGAACAATGCTCTCACAAAACCAAACGAACACCTGGCGCACATCAGCCGCCACCCGCCATGAGCCCGGCCATGACGCCCAACCTTCCCAAATATTCCGCTCAAGTAATTCGCAGCATGCGCCAGGTTTGTATAATTGCATTGCATTGAAGTGCTTGTTGCACTTCTCCTGTTCGCTAGGCCAAACGGACGTTGCTTTCCACCCAAAACACTGCGCTTGGAGAAGCAAGCTGAAGTGCCTTAGAATAAAAGGCAAAGTAAACTTGTACCGTACCAACTTAAACAAGACAAGCATTCGTTACTGTCACACTGTTGCGACCACATTGAAATGTCTCTAGTTGATACGAACAACGGCCATACAATTTCATTTACTAGTTTTTAGCTAAGACGGAAACAACATTTGTGCATCACTAATAAGTAGCTCTAAACTCCCTACTGTTGCATTTTTTTTATAAAAAAATAAGTAGCTCTAAACCCCACTTGCATACATCACATGCCTTCACCACAGGAACCGCGTGTGAGCGGTGTGGAAAACTTATCAATTCTGTTTCGGTATCAGCTCATATATATTTAAGTATTAGAATATCTTAAAATTAGTATTTAAATATACCGAGTCATATTAGAATATCTTAAAATGTATTAAAATTAGTATTTAAGTATACTTAAATACTAATTCTAAGATATTCTAATATGATTTAGTTGAAAATTTTTCATCTTAACTCCTTTGTTTTTGTAATATACCCTTTTCCATGTATAAAATGAGTATATACTCAAATTATGCTATAAAAGGTGGAATTTGATTAAATTTTTCATGTAATTCACTTTAGAGTATTTTAAAATTATTATTAGAGTATATTCAAAAGTATAAAGAGATATAACAACATCATTTAAGCGGTATAGATATTTATGTGTGTGTGTGTGTCTCTATATATGTATATGTACATATATATATACACATACATACATACATACAGGACAAGTGTTTCATGCACCTAGGTGCCTAGACACCCATTTCAATATCCGTTGATGTGTTTTGAGATCCGCGACGTTTGACGTGGGTATCTTCATATACCAATAAAAAAATATAATTGAAATATCAAACTCTGAAAAATATTAAATTTAACTTCAGTTTAATTAGTTTGAGCTATTTTCATAGTATATACTCACTATAGTCGCATCAAACTAAAAAATAGATCAAACTAGTTTGAACTGAGTTCAAAATTCATTTACCATAAATATATCAAGAATATAAAAATACCTAAACTCCAAAAAATTATCAATCATACACATGTATCGTCGAACGGTTCTTGATGTGGATACCTAAGCACGTAGGTGCCTTAAGTAATACACACACACACACATATATATATATACACATACATACATATATACATACATACATATATACATATATATATATATATATATATATATATATATACATACATACATATATACATATGGAAGCCTCTTTTCTACATCCAGGTGTAATTACACCCTATGTCGTATCTCACAATATAGGGAGTATCTCGTGTAATGGAGGGTATGTACGTGTAGTATACAAGGTTCGAAGGCATCAGAAGCGGGGCTTTAGCACGCTGGCGATGCGCGTGACCCCTCGCGTAACCGGGCAAACGCGCTCCCGAAGCGGCGCGACCGCTTCAGCGCAAGTAAGCGGGCGCGGAGGCGTGCGGAGGCGGAGAGAAGCGCCGCGGAAGCGACGCGCCGCGAGCGGGCGGGAACTGCTACGCGGGAGCACGATTCACGCGCGGGAAAGGCTGCGGGGGAAAGGCTGCAGGCGGCGGCAGGGGATAAAAGCGGAACTGTGGAAGCCAAGGTTAGGGTTGGGGAACAAGACCTGCGCCGCCGCCGGACCTGAGGTCTAGCTCGTCGACGTCCTCGTCTTCTTGCTGCGCACGGCGCACCCACGTGCCACGGCCCCGAGGCCCGAGCTACTCCGTCGCCACCCCGATCTCCGGCGCCCCTCCTCTGGGGCCTCTTCCCAGCGCCCAGCAAGGTGAGCTCCTCCGCTTCTCTTCTTCAATCTCTGCTCCTCCCTCCTCTGCTCCTCCCTCCTCCCTCCTCCGGTTCTCCCCCTCCCTTCTCCGGTTCTCCCCTCCCTTCTCCCTCCTCCCTTCTCCGGTTCTCCCCCTCCCTTCTCCCTCCTCCGGTTCCCCCCTCCCTTCTCCGGTTCTCCCCCTCCCTTCTCCCTCCTCCCTTCTCCCGTTCTCCCCCTCCCTTCTCCCGTTCTTCCCCTCCGCCCAAGCTACATGTTTAATCAGTTTGGATCAACTTGTGTTCCACTTCCATCAGCATGATACCCTAGAGGAAAAAACTTATGTGATTTATGTCGACATTATCATGCATGATGTTACTTGTAGTAGTGTTACCAAGGGCTCAAGGCTTTATTTGTAGGATGGCAGCTTCTAGGATAGGACTAGCTGCATAAACTGAAGTACTGATCCCAGCTTCTGGCTGCTTGCTTTCCATTTGTAGGATGGCAGCTTCTGGGACAGGACCAGCTGCAGTGGAAGTGTGTCCTCTCAAGAGGAAGTCGGAAGATGTTGGATGGGATTATGGGGTTCTAGTTGATCCTACCAATATTAACAAGGTGAAGTGCAAGTTTTGTGACCATGTGAGCACAGGGGGGATTTATCGACTCAAGCAACATGTAGCTCATGTTGGGAAATCTGTGATTAAATGCAAAGATAGCACAGCAGAAGCTAAAGAGAAGTGCAAGAAATCACTTGATGCAGCATCAAGGAAGAGGAGGGAAAAGACTGCTCGTGAGCTCAATCTTAGAGAAGAAGTGAATGTTTCTCGAGTTTCAGGAGAGGGAGAGGAAGAAGTTACTTGTGTTGGTAGCTCAGAGCCTCACAAGTTAGGTCCCATTGATAAGTGGACAAGGCCAATTGATCCTAAATCAACACAAGCTGAAGCCTTGAAGCAACAAAAGCTAAACAAGGAACTTTGGAAACAGAGAACACATGAGGTGCAGCAGTATGTTGCAAGATGGATGTATACACATGGTAATTCACTAATAACCCTTGCTGCCATCTACTATTCTGCATTTCATATTCAATTTACTAAATTGTTTGCCATCTTTTATACACATGGACATGGTAATTAACTTGTATTTGTATTCTTTTGCTCTGTTTTGCAGCCATACCATTTAATTCTATTGACAATGATGAGTTTCTGCAAATATGTGAAGCCATTGGTCAGTTTGGTGTTGGATTTCAACCTCCTTCTCAAGATCATTTAAGGGAGGTTTTGTTGACTGAGGAATATGCAAGAACCAAGAGTTTGTTGCAGGAACGTGATGTTGAAAAGGTGAAGAATGGATGCTCTATCATGACCGATGCTTGGTCAGATAAGAAGAGGAGAAGCATAATGAACTTGTGCACAAATTGTGCTGATGGAACAAGTTTTATCAGCTCAAAGGAGATGTCAGATGTGTCACACACAAGTGAAGTCATCTTTGAACTAGTGGACAAAGCAATTGAAGAAATTGGCCCTGATGATGTAGTGCAAGTAGTGACTGACAATGCTTCTAATAACATGGGAGCAAGGAAGCTGTTGTATGAGAAGAGACCAAACATCTTTTGGACCTCATGTGCAACTCACACAATCAACTTGATGCTACAAGGAATTGGCAGCCTAAAGAGGTTCCAGAAGGTTATTGACCAAGCAAAGGCATTCACTATCTTTGTCTATGGGCACACAAGAACCTTGGAATGCATGAGACACTTCACAGAGGGCAGAGAAATAGTAAGGCCAGGAGTAACTAGATTTGCTTCGGCATTTCTTACTTTGAACAGCATTCTAGAGAAGATGGATCAGCTAAGAAAGATGGTGGTTCATAGTAAGTGGGACACATTGAGAGATGTGAAGTCAAAAAAAGGAAAGGATGCGACAGCAACAATGATGAGTCCAGAATTTTGGAAAGAAGTCAACATGTGCTTGAAGGTTTTTGAGCCTCTAGTAAAAGTTCTTCGTTTGGTTGATGGGGATGTGAAGCCATCTATGGGCTTCTTGTTTGGAGAATTACTAAAGGCAAAGAGAGAGATCAAGCAGGTTTATGGCAATGTGGAGTCTCGCTACAAAGATGTCATGGCTATTGTTGATAAGAAGATGAAAGGCCGGCTTGATTCTCTATTGCACTTGAGTGCATACTTGTTGAATCCTTATTACAGTTATGCTGATAATTCAATCTTCGATGATGGCACAATAATAGAAGGGTTCATTAATTGTGTTGAGACTTTCTATCATGGTGATGAGGACAAGCAAGATCAGGCTGTAAATGTTGAATTGAGGAAATTTCAGAATAGAGATGGTTCCTTTGCGAAGAAGCTTGCTAGGATTTGTCAAAACTTTGATTTTAACCCAGGCAAATTTGTTCTACTCAAGCTATTATTTTTGTTCAGTTTATGTTGTGAGCTCTCCCTGTCTTGATCATTTGGCAAGGTCTGCTATTTGTTTAGCTGCTGGCAAATAGTTCTTATAAAGCTAAATAGCTCTCCTTGTCTTGATCATTTGCCAGCAGTCTTTGGTAGCAGTAATACACATTGATAGTCTTTCTTGTTGCCTTGTTAGTTATGTTGCATCCGTGTCCATCTGAATTTTATTGTCTGCAATGTGGTTTATTTTAATTATCCATATTGAGCTGTTGGAAACTAACCAAGAAAGGCTTTTAGCATCTTGGTGGAGACTCTATGGAACTGAAACACCAGCTCTACAAAAGATGGCTATGAGAATCCTTTCACTTACTTCAAGCTCTTCTGGTTGTGAAAGAAACTGGAGCATTTTTGATTTGGTTAGTCACTTAATCTCAAATCTGAATATCCAATTTAATCTCTAATCTCCAATCTGATTTGGTTATGTTCTTATGTTTTATTTGTAGATACATACTAAGAGAAGAAATAGGCTAACTACAGCCCGCCTTAACTCTCTTGTCTTCATACAATTCAATTCCAAACTCATGACCAAAAGACAAAAGATCAAGTCAAAGATGATTAGTGATGTTCTCCTATCCAATAATGTCACCGAACCTCAAGGTTTCCTATTTGATGGTGGAGATAAGTGTGCAACGTGATGAGGGGGTGGCCCGATCTTCCGATGAGAAGGATAAGTTCGATTTGATATGACGTTGACGAAGAGGCTACTTGACCGAGACGACCAAGTCCGTCCTGCAATCGCTACACCACACCCTAGTCGCTATCAACCGTGCAAGAACGCGGTTGACTGAACACGAGGGTTAATTCCTGCAAGCAATCGAAGAACAAGCAAGAACAAGATAAAGAGCAATCTGAATATTGCATATATGAATGAAGAACACAAAGGGGTTGAGGCCTGCAATCGCAGTTGTTGGTCTAGTCGACACAAGAACACACGACGAAATTTCACGGTGGAAAACTAATCTAAACAAGCCTGAGTTACATGGCCAAATGAGCCTCTATTTATAGGGACACGCAGGTCCTTGCATATGGAAAGTTCTCAACACATGGAAAGTATTCAAATCATAGCTGATTCTATCTCTGTTTCCAAAACCGAAGATTGTTTTGTTGATTGCGTCGCGCACAAAAGGAATTTTTGGATGGGGTCAGATCCGTTGGAAAGAGGACGGAATAAGCTTTCCATGCTGTACTCACACATTCCAATTGGACTCTTGATGCGAAATCTATGAGCATTTAAAGTGGGACCTGTCAGGCTGAGTCAGCATCGCCTTGTTTTGGTGATTCCAATGCGCACAGACTGAATTTGGAGGTGGGGCCAAATCCATTGGAAAGTAGACGAGCTCTTCTTTCTTTACTGTACTTGCACACCTCAAACGGAGTTTTTATGCAAAAGTTATACACATTTGAAGTCCGACCTATCAAGCTGACTCCGAATTGATCCGGAGGCCGAATTGAATTCTTAAATGCGTCCCACTTGAACTCTTGCTTGAATTGATCCAAAAGTAACGTGGTGACCTTGAGCAAGAGTTGGGGAAGGTGTTGACTTGGTCTTGATATATTGGTCAGCTTCCCTTTTGGTGGACCCCAACCACGAGCGCATAGCGTTGATGCAATCCTCCTTATACAGCTGGACAAAAATACATTTTCACCTTTAGATAGCATCATATTCTCAATTAAAATAAATTGAAACCGAAGAAACGAATTCACCATTTGTTTATTCTTGGGAGCTTTGGTTGTATGAGTATGTGGAATGGTCACATCATCCTCCCCTTCTTGACAGAAAACCGTCCTCGATTTTAATAGATATGTGGTCTCACGTATTGCATGATCTTGATCATAAATCTCGGTACATGACAAAGAACGCAACAAATTCGTATTATGTAATATCATAAGTTCTTTATCAAACAAAGTAAACTCTCTTAGAAACGATTGTACCTGATTGGTAGTATTATCACTAGATGGCGCATGTTCTTCATCTTGCTCCCATTTTTTAGAAAAGGTTGTATTAGACTGTGACTTGATATTGATGATCTCAATGAGAGGCAAATTCTTTTTCGGCGCAAATAGGGATATGGTTGTGGTGTATGGAAGCAGCCCACAACACTCCCCTTCTTGAAAGGTTTCTGTAGCTTACAAACAAAGCAGAGATAAACTAGAAATAATAAGGTTAGTGCCATTAGTTTTCTCTACATGATTATGTTCCTCCTCCAAAGTTGAACCTTTCAGTTCTGAATTTATCCAAATTTGATGAACCATATAATTTCCCTTTTCATCATACTCGCCTATAAAGTAAAATTTATAACGAAATAATGAAAGCGAATTGCGAATCTCAAATAACTTCTTTGTTAGACAACTCAGTTCACAAGGATGATCAATCTCAATATAACCGAAAGTGTGCGAAGAAGACATCTCATTCAGCTTATCTATAGCATGGATCAATTGCATATTGACAAAATCAAAACCATTTATTTCAGCATATGGATTTAAAATTAAAATAGAAGAATCAGGTTTAACTTCTGGTTGTGGCAAAGATATATGTAAGAAATTAGCACACAACTCATTATCAATACTTAATTCAATGCAGTTGGAATTTTGTACTTGAAACATGTGTATATCAGAATTACTTTTCACAATATTTTGCTCTAATGTAGCATGAACAGTGGACAATAGTTGTTCTTTACATGCATACTCACCATGAGTGATGATAGCACCATTATATTTACCTTTATGTCTCTCCTCACATGATGTAGGGGCATCCATCATCTCATCTTCCTTCTCAAGTAATGGAGTCAGTAGCTCAAGTAACTCATTCTTCTCTTCCGCATTGTTCTCAACTTGCTGCAAGTTGTTAGTCACAGAAGAAGGCACAACCACAGGTTTGCATTCATGTGTCCTATTATCAAGTATTCTCAATTCTTCCGCAATCTGACTCTCAATCTTACAAGCAAGTATAAACAAATGAGAGAGAGAATTATATTCTTTGTGAACAAGAATTTCCTGATTAAGCCCACATAAGAATCTATTCTCTGTAGTTTCAGCATGTTCCTCAAAACCACAGCGTAATAAACAAGTTTTCAATTCATGATAGTATTCTCTTACAGTTCTACTACCTTGTCTTAAATGTTGCAATCTAGCTAGCAAATAATCGGCATGATTTTTAGGAACAAATTCATCTCTCAAAAGTTTCTTCAATGCATTCCAAGTTTGGGGTGCTCTACCATGTTTACCAAGATACTTCCACCAAATTATTGCATTATCACTGAAAACACTAGTGGCAGCTCTAATCTTTTGCCTATCCGACCAATCATAATATTCAAATTCTTTGTCTAATACTATCTCCCACCAATATAGGCATCGGGATCAAATTTACCAAAGAAAGAATGGAAAAACATACTTGACTTTAGTTAATGCATCATCATCGTCATTTGGAGATGAACGGTTCTGAGGAAACAGCGCACGTCGAGTAGCTGGGGATGAACGTTTATCAAGGTTCTCAACTCTGTTGTTGATGGTGGTGAGGGTCTTATTAAGCCGATCCAACACGTTGTTGGTCTCACGAAAATTCATACTATGTGATCTTGAACCTGTCATGGTTAGTAGAAAAACAAGGAAATACACAAGAATTATGTAAGTCCCTATAAACTACTAGGAAGTAGAGCTTCACAAGTCACACATCTCTCAAACTCTTACAAATTCTTACCAAAGCAAACAGGTGGTGCAACCGGTGGCCGGTTCGTGATAGTCTTGACTTGAGTGATGAGTATAGCGATTACCGGTACGTCAAGGCCTGTAACAGTTAGTAGTAGGTGTAGCTTGGAAGGCTCAAGATATGTAGCAATGGAGAACAATCGGTTAATTTCAGAAATTGCATGGAATTGAATTATAGTTCGTATCTAGCACTTAGCCTTATGTTGCTGATCAACGAAGGATAGATGAAGGCTAAAATAAGTGGATATCAAAGTATAGGAGTGGTAGACACAAGATAATTCAATTGAATGCAATTGGAAGTGGAAAGCACAACTATTGACCCAAAAATTAGAAAGTCAGATTTCTGTCTACTGGACCAGTTGTCGGTCTTTTGGCCGTAACTTTTTTTCAGTTGTCTCTTTTTTGATGATTCTTTTTTTTCCTGGTTTACTGACGGCTTTTTCTAGAACTTTTCTTTTGGGGCCAACTTCTGAAAACCGACAGAAAAATTTGCACAAAAATCACAAGTGCAAACTGTTGCAGATTCGAAACAGAAATTTGGGTCAATTTCTCCGCATGTATCTTTTACTTGCAGTATTGGAATGAAGCGAAATTTTGCAAGAAGATGGATAATGAAGTTAAGAGTCAAATGGAAGTGGTCTCACTCAAAAAGGATGCATGAATCAAAAGTTATGTTATTTTTGGTGGCGGCTGCACAAGAGGGAGTCTTCTGGCCGAAAATCGGAAATAGAGTTTGAAGTGTTCTTGATGGTGTTGGACGTGGGGATTTTTGTTTTTGGTGTTTTATGGGACCAAGAATATGACCAGCAACAAGACAAAGCTAAAACGGACATAAATTCAATTTAGCAAACCGAAACTAACAAATTGAAAGGCACAACGGGGTTTGGACAGCGGAAATAACTCTTTTTGTAGGGCAATTTTCTGGTTATAGGTATGAAAAACAAATCTAAATGGATAATCTCACCGGCAAACGTGCTCGATACCAACCGATGAGGGGTGGCCCGATCTTCCGATGAGAAGGATAAGTTCGATTTGATATGACGTTGACGAAGAGGCTACTTGACCGAGACGACCAAGTCCGCCCCGCAATCGCTACACCACACCTAGTCGCTATCAACCGTGCAAGAACGCGGTTGACCTGAACACGAGGTTCAATTCCTGCAAGCAATCGAAGAACAAGCAAGAACAAGATAAAGAGCAATCTGAATATTGCATATATGAATGAAGAACACAAAGGGGTTGAGGCCTGCAATCGCAGTTGTTGGTCTAGTCGACACAAGAACACACGACGAAATTTCACGGTGAAAAACTAATCTAAACAAGCCTGAGTTACATGGCCAAATGAGCCTCTATTTATAGGGACACGCAGGTCCTTGCATATGGAAAGTTCTCAACACATGGAAAGTATTCAAATCATAGCTGATTCTATCTCTGTTTCCAAAACCGAAGATTGTTTTGTTGATTGCGTCGCGCACAAAAGGAATTTTTGGATGGGGTCAAATCCGTTGGAAAGAGGACGGAATAAGCTTTCCATGCTGTACTCACACATTTCAATTGGACTCTTGATGCGAAATCTATGAGCATTTAAAGTGGGACCTATCAGGCTGAGTCAGCATCGCCTTGTTTTGGTGATTCCAATGCGCACAGACTGAATTTGGAGGTGGGGCCAAATCCATTGGAAAGTAGACGAGCTCTTCTTTCTTTACTGTACTTGCACACCTCAAACGGAGTTTTTATGCAAAAGTTATACACATTTGAAGTCCGACCTATCAAGCTGACTCCGAATTGATCCGGAGGCCGAATTGAATTCTTAAATGCGTCCCACTTGAACTCTTGCTTGAATTGATCCAAAAGTAACGTGGTGACCTTGAGCAAGAGTTGGGGAAGGTGTTGACTTGGTCTTGATATATTGGTCAGCTTCCCTTTTGGTGGACCCCAACCACGAGCGCATAGCGTTGATGCAATCCTCCTTATACAGCTGGACAAAAATACATTTTCACCTTTAGATAGCATCATATTCTCAATTAA
This sequence comes from Melocanna baccifera, assembly GCA_036346265.1. Taxonomy (NCBI): domain Eukaryota; kingdom Viridiplantae; phylum Streptophyta; class Magnoliopsida; order Poales; family Poaceae; genus Melocanna; species Melocanna baccifera. Next base: position 20,573,447 of record CM070689.1, read on the forward strand.
AATAAATTGAAACCGAAGAAACGAATTCACCATTTGTTTATTCTTGGGAGCTTTGGTTGTATGAGTATGTGGAATGGTCACATCACAACGGTTGTCTATCAGGATGAAGAAGTAGAAGAAATGCCCGGTACAGGGATACCTTGGTCTATTATTGGAGAAGCAATGGGAGCAGGTGAACAACTTGAGCTGCGTCGAAGTTCAAGAATAAGAGAGCTCTATGCAGAAGAGGAATTTGAGTCTGAAGAAGAGGAATTTGACAACGAGGATGACATGGATGAAGATGAATATTGAGTGGGCTGGAATGATGGCATCTTTTGTTATGTTTATCTATGCAATCTGCATTGCCATCATTGATGTTTTACCTTTTGTGTCTGCTAGAACCTTTTGTTATGTTTATGAGTTTATCTATGCAATGGGATTATGCTAGAACCTGCATATTGTTTATGAAATATTGTTGTGCTCAAGATTTTGCATGTGTCATCTATTTAGTCATCCATCCTACAGGTACAAGATTTTTGGCAAAGCTCTAGCAAGAGTTCAGAGTGATAGTCAGGTTTGTGGGTGTTAGTGTTATTTCTATTTTTCCCTATACATATGGTTGTAGTTTTCCTCTCTTAGCACACTTTGTATTTTTCACATGTATTGTCAGGTTATGGTGAAAATTGGGTACCATATTACTGGATATGGTCATGAAGCCAGAAACCGTGCAGCTCGGCAGCGCATTCAAAACAAGGTTTGGACAGATGAGGATGGTGTTGAACATGTGGAGGTACATAGTATTTAACTATTTATTCTTGTCTCTATTGCTGTTTCTGCTTCAATTCTGTGGTTCCTGTCGGTTTTGGGAACCCTACTTAAAGCAAACAGAACATCATCATGTAATAGCCCTTTACAAGTTTATTAGGGTTGAGCCCACACGTTGTGACGGTAGTTCTATTCTCTTTTGTAATTTAGTATGAAAAATCTGTATTGCAAATCTACTTGCCTTTTTAGTTACAACTTAATGCCCAAGTTACTTGCACATTCTTCTGCTCTAAAAAAGGCAAAAGAAAGAAAAATGACATGGAATGTAGGGACAAACAATGTAGATTTCTTTTTCTTTTGTACTTTTAGACAGGTCACGTTCTTTTTGTTTCTGTCATGCTGTTGTTGCTGATGGTACTGTTGTGTGACTTCAACATCAGTGTTCAATGAATCATCCTTTCAGCAGATTGCCAAACTCCCATAGTTCACTTCTGCTGTTCTGCAAGTAGAATTATTTCAGATTTTCACAATTATAGCATTCAGACTTGCTATAGTACAAAACGCTTAAGCACGCTTAAGCTCTAGGCAGTGGGGTCACCGCTCGCTTAGCGCTTAACGCTTTTTGTAACCTTGGTAGTATACGAGTATTTAAGACCATCTAGGTGGTATGAATAATATTTTAGAGGTGGTATGTATATTTTTTTGATATACTCCTTTTTATGTGCGTATATAAATATATTTACAAAATACGCTAAAAACTATGGACTCCTTTGCCATTTTTTTCATGTAGTTCATATTGGAGTATCTTATAATTAGTACACAAGTATATCCAAAATGATAAAGAAGTATTTTAAATTTGTTTAGGTGGTATATTAGAGGTAGGTGTAATTACACCTGGATGTAAAAAATATTTTTCCTATACATACATATATACATACATACATATATATATATACATATATATATATATACATATATATATATATACACACATACATACATATATATATATATATACATATACATATATATATATACATATACATATACATATATATATACATATACATATATATACATATATATATATACATATATATACATATACATATATACATATACATATATATACATATACATATATACATATACATATACATATATATACATATACATACATATATATATATATATATATATATATATATGTATATATGTGTGTGTATAAACTCTGAAACAGTACACCGGTATGGGGCATTACCGGAATGTATCTTTCCAAAAACCAAACGCGATATGATCTCTAGAATGATATTGACAAGTATGGGTGTGGTGCAATGGAAAAATGTTTAGCTCCTTTTCTTCAAGAACCGATGATGAGTGCCTAGGCTTGAAGTTACAACTTGGAAGTGCCTCTATAATCTATATGTAGTAGCAGCGAATTTAGAATCTAATACTGAGCATCCTCTAGCAGCAAATTTGGAACCGAGGCGACAACCGTAAACCGAATAAACTGATGACTTCGGTTGGTTTAGTTTGGTAATTCGGTGTTAGTAAAAATATGCCTACACCTAACTAGGATTAATTTGAGGGGGTGTTCGTATTGACTGTGGCTGATGATTTTTGATTGCGACGGATGGTTTTTAGCTGAAAATAAATAGTAGTGACTGAGAAAAGTAATTTTTGGAAGGAGAGTGATGAGAAAAGTAATAAAGAAGTATGTGCAAAGACCGGAGTGAGAAGTGTTAGTAAAAATATGCCCACACCTAACTAGGGTTAATTTGAGGGGTGTTCGTATTGACTGCAACCAAAGCCTTCCCATGAACAGCGCTGCAATTTATTCCATACAAGAGCTGAAGTTAGCAAAGATGGTAAATTTTGTAAAGTAATCATTGATGGTGGGAGTTGTCGTAATTTGGCTAGCAAGGAACTTTGCAATAAACTTGGATTGAAGTACAAGAAACACTCACATCCGTATCAGATCCAGTGGCTGCATGAGAGAGGATCATTGAGTGTGGGATACACCGTAGATGTTGAATTTGAAATTGGCACTTATCGTGATACGGTGGAGTGTGATGTGGTGCCTATGGACGTATGTCACTTGCTGCTAGGAAGGCTATGGCAAAATGATCGTGCTGTTATTCATGATGGAAGAACTAACAAATACAAGTTTTGGTGGAACAAAAAACAAGTGGTGCTGCTACCGTTGACTCCTTCTCAAATTGTAAATGATAATGTGCAGAAGATTAAAGTGCAAGTTGAGAGTGAGAAAGGTAGAGAACCAAAGAGTGTGATTTCACAAAAGGTGAGTGAGAGCCAAAAGCCAAACCCGAGAGGTAAAAACAAGAGTAAGGGAGAGAAAAACTTAGTCATGATAGCCACCAAATCTGATCTAAGAGAGATGAAAGATGATCCCGCTTTGATGCACCTTGTATTGCTGTACAAGGATGCATTGCTTTCTACTAATGATTTAACATCTCTTCCTAGTGCTGTTTCTCAAGTTTTGCAGGTTTATGACGACGTGTTTCCGGAGGAGATACCCGCTGGTCTACCACCTATTCGAGGTATTGAGCATCAAATTGACTTAGTCCCAGGAGCCCCTCTTCCCAATCGATCGCCGTACCGCACAAATCTGGAAGAAACAAAGGAGATTCAACGCCAAGTGCAAGCACTTTTGGACAAACGGTACGTACACGAGAGCTTTAGTCCTTGTGCCATTCTAGTTATTCTTATTTCTAAGAAAGATGGTACTTGAAGAATGTGCATAAACTGTAGAGCTATTAACAACATAACTGTTCACTATCGTCATCATATTCCTAGGTTAGATGATATGCTTGATGAGTTAAGTGGTTCTACTATCTTTTCTAAGATTGACTTGCGTAGTGGCTACCATCAAATAAGAATGAAACATGGTGCTGAATGAAAAATTGTTTTTAAAACGAAATTTGGCTTGTATGAATGGTTAGTGATGTCTTTTGGATTGTCCAATGCTCCTAGTACATTTATGCGCTTAATGAACCATGTTTTGAGACACTTCATTGAAAAATTTGTGGTAGTTTACTTTGATGATATTCTGATATATAGCCGCTGTTTGGAAGATCATGTTGAACACATCAAACAAGTGCTAGAAGTGCGTAGGAAAGAATGCTTGTATGCCAATCTTGAGAAGTGTACTTTTTGCACTAGTAAGGTTGTGTTTCTAGACTATGTTGTTTCAGCTCATGGCATTGAAGTGGATGAATCTGAAATTGAAGCTATTAGAAATTGGCCAATTCCTGTGAATGTTAGTCAAATTCGTAGCTTCCATGGGCTTACTAGTTTCTATCGGCGATTTGTGAAAGATTTCAGCACTACTGTTGCCCCATTAAATGAGTTAACTAAAAAGGGAGTGATTTTTGAGTGGGGAGAAAAACAAGACAAAGTTTTTGCTGAATTGAAGAAATGTTTGACTGAAGCACCATTGCTTGCTTTACTTGATTTCACAAAAACTTTTGAGATTGAATGTGATGCTAGTGAAATAGGTATTGGTGGTGTTTTGATGCAAGAAAGAAAACATGTTACATATTTCAGTGAGAAACTTCATGGTGCACAATTGAATTATCCTGTTCATGATAAAGAACTATATGCTCTTGTGCGTGTGTTGGAAACTTGGAAACATTATCTTTGGCCTAAGGAATTCATAATACATTCTGATCATGAATCTTTGAAATATTTAAAAGGCCAAGCGAAATTGAATCGTAGACATGCTAAATGGGTAGAATTCATTGAGACCTTTCCATACATTATCAAATATAAGAAAGGCAAAGAGAATGTGGTAGCTGATACTTTGTCTAGAAAACATGTGCTGTTGACTCGGTTGGAAGTAAAGGTACCGGGGTTGGAAAGTTTGAAAGATTTATATGTTTCCGATCATGAATTTGCAGCTCCATATTCTAATTGCAAAGATAGGAAAGGGTGGGATAAATTTCATATTCATGATGGCTTTCTCTTTCGTATGAATAAGCTATGTGTTCCAGATTCCTCTGTGCATTTGTTATTGTTGCAGGAATCTCATGCAGGAGGATTGATGGGGCATTTTGGGTGGGAGAAGACTTACATGATGTTGGTTGATAACTTCTATTGGCCAAAGATGAGGCGAGACGTCGAGAGGTTTGTTCAAAGATGCATCACATGCCATAAGGCGAAATCCAAACTCAATCCACATGGTTTGTATACTCCACTTCCTGTTCCTAGTACTCCTTGGGAAGATATTAGCATGGATTTGTGTTAGGACTGCCTAGGACCAAGAGGGGAAGGGATTCAGTCTTTGTTGTTGTGGATAGGTTCTCTCAAATGGCACATTTTATTCCCTGTCATAAGAGCGACGATGCGTCGCATGTAGCTGATTTGTTTTTCAGGGAGATTGTGAGATTGCATGGAATACCAAGAACCATTGTTTCAGATTGCGACGTTAAGTTCATGAGATACTTTTGGAAGACTTTGTGGGCCAAGCTGGGAACAAAGTTGTTGTTTTCAACGACTTGTCACCCACAAACAGATGGGCAAACGGAGGTGGTGAACCGCACACTTTCAACGTTGCTACGTACCATGATAAAGGAGAACTTGAAAGAGTGGGAAGATTGTCTACCGCATGTGGAGTTTGCATATAATAGGGCGGTACATTCTACAACTCAATTGAGTCCATTCGAGGTGGTGTACGGTTTCAAACCAATCACGCCCCTTGATTTACTTCCTCTTCCACTACAAAAATGTGCAAATATGGAGGCTTCTAAACGTGCTGATTTTGTGAAAAACCTCAATGCCACAACCAAAGAGGTAATTAAAAAGAAGGTATGTGCTTATGCTTCCAAAGCTAATAAATCTATAAAGAAAATGCTATTTGAACCAGGTGATTTAGTGTGGGTACACCTTCGCAAAGATCGTTTTCCGCAGAAACGTAGATCCAAATTGATGCCCCGTGGTGATGGACCTTTTAAAGTTCTTGCCAAGATAAATGACAATGCATACAAGATTAAGCTTCCCAGTGATGATTATGGGGTAACTTCTACATTTAATGTTGCAGGTCTATCACCCTTCTTTGGACAAGATTGTACAGAGTCGAGGTCGACTCCTTTTCAAGAAGGGGAGGACGATGAGGACATCGCTAGTAATGCCAAATCTAGTAATGAGACTTCAATAACAGGACCAATAACATGAGCACGAGCCAAGAAACTACAATCTCAGATGAACCTGCTCCTTAATGAACATGTTATTAATTTTGATGAAAATTGTATACTACCTAAAAACAATGTTTTACTTGTGCTTAGATTTAAAGAGTCAGCGATGGATGGAGATCAAGGATATGTGGCCGTCACCCAAGGAAGCACATGTCCACGGCATGAATAATGATCGGCCCATGAACAGTGCGCGTGAACAGTAAAAGGCCCGTGAACAGTGCGTGTGAACAGTACGTCCCATGAACAGTACCGTGCTACAGTGCGCTGAATAGTACCACATGGAAAATTTAGTGTTGACTAGCCTTGGGCTAAGACTGTATATTGAGGGGTAGACCCCTATTGTAAAGGGAACCACTTTTGATAATAGAATACTCTTGTTCTTTCCGTTGGGCAAACCAACTTGAGAGAATTGAGAGTTTGCTGAAATTAAGATTCTTCAACCTTTTCCTTTGGGAATTGGGAGTTCGCTGATGATGGAGACGGGGTGTCCGATCTTTCGATGAGATTAATAACTGTCGATTTGGTGGAGGTGACTCTCGCGATCCGACTACAACCGTACGACGTCGCTTGCACCTTAGCAATCGCTGAACCAACTCCGAGATGTTATTGATCTTGCTGGAAGCATGATCAACCTGAACACAAAGTTCAATCCCTGCAAGCAATCGAAGAACTAGCAAGAATAAGACGAAAGGCAATCTGATATTGCGAATGACAAAGTTGGTATTGAAAAACAAAGGTGGGATCTCGAAGGTAGTCTTGACAGGTGGTCGTCTGACACAACTGAAGAACCAAAGTTTGCGCAATGGCTAAACCCAAACTCAACGAAATCCCAGTCCTAGCAGGGGGCGGTGGCTCCTATTTATAAAAAAACGACCAGGGGGCGCCCTAGGGTTACAAGGCCCATGGGCCCAAGTGGTGGTGGCGCAGCACCCTTTTTGATTCAGTCTCAGAAACTAATGTGGATTGTTTTGATGATTGCGGCCAGCTCGGATGGAATTTGAAGATGAGGTTGGATCCATTTGAAAGTAGACTTCATAAGCTTTCCATGAAGTACAAGAACGCCCCAAACGGAGTCTGTATGAAGAAGTTATGCCCGTTTGAATGTGGTACCATCGCAGCAGTCCGACTCCGATTCCAGAACGTGTCCAACTCGGATTCTTGCTTGACTTGGTCCCAAAGTGACGTGATGACCTCCATGATTCCGTCCTTGCATGTCCATGACTCCATGTCCCTTTCCTTCATCCTTTCCCAGGTTTCTAACCACGATTAAATCACTTGCATTAGGTAGCGGTCTATTCTCAATAATATATGAACCTAGGAATGAATTCACCTGGTAATTAAGTTGACGAGCACGAGCTCGAGTAAGTAGTCCTTGTTGTGGATGAGGTGTATCCATGGAAGGGATGTCCTCATCATCCTCCCCTTCTTGCATTTGAGTCATCCTTGACTCAAGTTCATCTACTTCTCTCAAATATGGTTTCAAATCTGCAATATTAAATGTGGGGCTAACCCCGAAGTCTACAGGCAGATCAAGTTTATATGCATTATCATTAATCTTAGCTAACACCTTCAATGGACCATCAGCTCTAGGCATTAACTTAGACTTTCGTAAATCAGGAAATCTATCTTTACGCAAATGCAACAAGACTAAATCACCAGGTTCAAAAGTTAAACTCTTTCTACCCTGACTACCAGCAATCTTATACTTAGCATTCATACGCTCTATATTTTCTTTAGTTGTTTAATGCAATTTAAGGACAAATTCAGCACGCTTCTTAGCATCTAAATTCACTTTTTCAGAGATGGGGATAGGCAATAAATCAATAGGAGCACGTGGATTAAAGCCATATACTACCTGAAAAGGGCTTATCTTTGTGGTAGAGTGTAGCGATTTATTGTAAGCAAATTCTACATGAGGTAGACATTCTTCCCACGCCTTCAAGTTTTTCTTCAAGATAGCCCTCAACATAGTTGATAGCGTGCGGTTGACAACTTCAGTTTGTCCATCTGTTTGGGGGTGACAAGTAGTAGAAAACAGCAGCTTGGTACCCAATTTAGCCCATAATGTGCGCCAAAAGTGACTCAAAAACTTCGCATCTCGATCTGAAACAATGGTATTGGGCACTCCATATAGTCGAACAATCTCTCTAAAAAATAAATCAGCAACATTTGTAGCATCATCGCTCTTATGGTAAGGTATAAAATGTGCCATTTTAGAAAATCTATCGACCACCACAAAAACACTATCTCTCCCCTTGTTTGTGCGAGGTAATCCTAAAACAAAGTCCATTGAAATATCCTCCCAAGGAATGCTAGGTACAGGAAGAGGCATATATAAACCATGTGGATTAAGTCGGGACTTAGCTTTATTGCAGGAAGTGCAGCGAGATACATAGCGCTCAACGTCGCGCCTCATCCTTGGCCAATAGAAGTGTTCAGCGAGGATATCCTCCGTCTTTTTGACACCAAAATGACCCATTAGTCCTCCCCCATGTGCCTCCTGTAATAACAAAAGACGAACAAAGCTGTTTGTTAGCTCTAAATAAAAATCAATCATTGAAAGCAAATTTATTCCAGCATCTACCATTTTTGCAATTGGACAGGGCATCTTTAAACTCATCATCAGAAGTGTATAGTTCCTTTATTGTCTCCAAGCCAAAAATTCTGCAATCAAGTTGAGACAACATTGTATACCGTCTAGACAAGGCATCAGCAATCACATTTTCCTTCCCTTTCTTGTGTTTTATGACATAAGGAAAAGATTCAATGAATTCAACCCAACAAGCATGTCTACGGTTCAGTTTAGTTTGACTTCTAATATGTTTCAATGATTCATGATCAGAATGGATAACAAATTCTTTGGGCCATAAATAATGTTGCCATGTTTCTAAAGTTCGAACAAGGGCAAGTAATTCCTTATCATAAGTAGAATAGTTCAAACTAGGTCCACTCAATTTCTCACTAAAATAAGCAACAGGTTTACCTTCTTGTATCAACACACCACCAATTCCAATTCCGCTAGCATCACACTCAAGTTCAAAAGTCTTACCGAAGTTAGGAAGTTGGAGCAATAGTGCATTTGTGAGTTTTTCTTTGAGAAGGTTGAAAGCTTCTTCTTGCGCTTTTCCCCATTTAAATGAAACACCTTTCTTTGTTAATTCATTAAGTGGTGCAGCGATGGTGCTGAAATCTTTCACAAAGCGGCGATAGAATCCCGCAAGTCCATGAAAACTCCGCACTTATGCGACCGTTTGTGGTGTTGGCCAACTTTTTATAGCTTCAATCTTGGCTTCACCTACTTCAATTTCCTGCGGAGTAACAACATAGCCAAGAAAACAAACTCGATCGATGCAAAAGGTGCACTTTTCGATGTTACCAAACAAACATGCATCCCTCAAAGCATTGAAAACAGCACGTACGTGTTCAAGATGTTTATCTAGTGATTTGCTATAAATCAATATATCATCAAAGTAAACTACCACAAATTTACCAATGAAAGCACGTAAAACTTCGTTCATTAATCTCATGAAAGTGCTAGAGGCATTAGTTAATCCAAAAGGCATCACTAGCCATTCATATAATCCGAACTTAGTTTTAAATGTCGTCTTCCATTCATCTCCAAGTTTCATTCTAATTTGATGGTATCCACTACGCAAGTCAACTTTAGAAAACATTGTAAAGCCACTTAATTCATCAAGCATATCGTCTAGCCTAGGAATAGGATGACGGTATCTAATGGTAATATTATTGATAGCTCTACAATCAACACACATACGCCATGATCCATCCTTCTTAGGTACTAAAATGACTGGAACAGCGCAAGGACTAAGTGATTCACGTACGTACCCTTTATCAAGCAATTCTTGAACTTGGCGCTGAATTTCTTTAGTTTCTTCTGGGTTTGTCCTGTATGGTGCGCGGTTGGGTAGTGATGCACCGGGAATTAAATCAATTTGATGCTCAATCCCTCGAAGCGGTGGCAATCCTGGTGGTATGTCCTTCGGAAAGACATCTTTGTACTCCTCCAAATGTTAGTAACAGTAGGGAGCAAAGAAGATGGTATCTCCTCAAATGAAAACAAAGTGGTTTTGCAAACTAATGCATAGCAAACAGAATTACTAGCATCCAATTCAGTCATATCAGATTTAGTAGCAAGAAAACTAGCACCTTTCAAATGTATTTCTTATTTGTTCACATGAGCATATTTCAGTTCTTTCTTCTTGTGTTGCGTAAGCTCTTTTGCTACAATCTGATTTTCGCTCTTAGATTTCTTTAGACTCTTCTCTCTACTAGCTCTAGCAAGTTCATCTTTAACAATTTGTTCTTGAGTCATAGGATGCAGCACAATTTTCTTTCCTTTGAACATGAGAGAGTATTGATTATTTCTACCATGATGCACACAATCAGTATCGTATTGCCAAGGTCTTCCTAATAACAATGAACAAGCTTGCATAGGTACAACATCGCAGTCAACATAATCATGGTAGGAACCCATAGAAAAGTGTACTTTTACCATTCGTGTTACCTTCAACTTATCACTGTTGTTGAACCATTGAATATGGTATGGGTGGGGATGAGGTTTGGTTGGCAAAGCAAGCTTCTCCACCATATCTATACTCGCCAAATTGTTGCAACTCCCACCATCAACAATTATACGAACCGAGCGTTCCTTGACAATGCCCTTGATTTGGAATAGATTATGGCGCTGATTTTGCTCGGCCAGAGAAACTTGAGCACTTAGTACGCGTTACACTATAATGCTCAAATACTTGTCGGCATCTTCAGCGCCAACATGTTCCTCATGATCCGATTCTTCTTCATGTCCTATAGGATCAGTTGCAAGCATAGTATATGTTTCATCATCAAAATCACTAGCAGAGGAATACCCACCATCATCGCGTATAATCAATACACGCTTGCTTGGGCAGTCCCGTATCATGTGTCCATAGCCTTTGAAACGATGGCATTGAACGTCCCTTGTTCATCCGGTCGAAGCAACTGAAGAGGAGGTTTTTACAGGAAGTTGTGGTGCTGATTTATGTGATTCAGAAACTCGTGGCGCCGAAATTGATGTAGTAGGGCGCTGCTTGTTGTTGGATTGTGATGGCGCCACAATGGACGAGGGAGCAGGAGTGCGCGGAGTCCATGAATTGGTGCGACTTGCAGAAGAATTAGATTTCATTCTCGTCTGGCGTCCCTGCAACTCACGTTCAGCTTTGCAAGCAAGATGAAACAATCTAGTAATAGAGTTGTAATCTTTATAATCAAGGATGTCTTGAATTTCTCGACTCAACCCTCCCAAAAACCTAGCCATGGATGCCTCCTTATTCTCAACTAACCCACATCGCAACATATCAATTTGTAATTCCTGATAATATTCTTCCACAGATTTTGCACCCTGTTGTAGACATTGCAGTTTATTTAACAGATCACGAGCATAATATGAGGGAACAAATCGATGGCACATAAGCAATTTTAAAGCCTCCCAGGTGTTAGGAATGTTATTAGGATTTTGACGACAATGTTCTTTCCACCAAACAGAAGCAAAGTCGGTAAATTCACTAGTAGCAGCCCTAACTCGTCTATTCTCAGGAAATTCATGGCAAGCAAATTTTTGATCAACAGCTAGTTCCCAATTAAGATAGCCATCAGGATCATATTTACCATTGAAAGAAGGAATAGTAAATTTAACCTTAGCAAAAGAATCGTCGTGGTCACGTACCTCACGCCGTGGGGGTTCCCTTCGCATACCTTGTCGGTTAAAACGCAATTGCCGACGAGCTCGATCGTTATTGTGGTTGACCCTACCATCGGCCTCGGAATCACCCATATGGTCGGAGTCATCTTGTCTCCCTACCGGCACAGCAGGGGGCACAACAGAGGATGCTTGGGCAATCTCCTCAAGGCGCGCCATAATGCCTGCTAAAGAAGTGTTAGTGACGCCTTGCGCTTTCTCTATCGCAGCGAGTGTGGCATTTGTCTCAATCTGGGCGCCCTCAAGTTGAGCAAGTCGCTCATTCGTCACTCTGACATCCTCCTCAAGACCCTCTGCACGAAGGTTCATAAGGCGTAGAAAATGTTGTACGATTGCCTTAGTACGAGGAGTATGAGATTGATCCTCATCCGTTGTATGACCTGCCATTGTTAGCAAAACACAAGAATATGCCCCTAACAACAACTACTAGGATGAGGAGGTTCAAAAAGCCTTTTATCGAACTCTTACCAATTCTTACCAAGCAAAACAGGGGTGATCGGCTCCCAGCGATGTCAACGTATCTCTGAAGATTGGATGGAGCGATTGCCAGGTGAAGCTCAGCCTGTACGGTGTAGGAGAGGTGTAGCTGGGAAGGCTCAAGTTTGGTAGCAAGGATTAGCAATAATCAAATCAGAAAATGCAAGCTGAAAAATCGCTCAACGCCGGTTGGTGCTGGTCCTAGGCTAGACCTACTAGAGACGCGAGCCTAGAACACAAACGAGTACACTGCACAGAAAGAATCTAGATGACGTTGCCCACGGAGTTCAGAGGCTCAGAAAAGGACGCCGTCTTCACGGAACACCTTAGAATCACTTGTAGAAGGTCCCTGTAAATTTTGAGCGAATTCCGAAAAATTTGACTTTTGTTGACTTTGCGGGCCCGTTTTGAGGCTCTAAACGACATTTTTTTGGGGTCGAAGTCGCTGTGCGTATGCGTGATGGCTTACGCGGATCTAAAATCTCCAGATTTTCCCGTTTCCTTTCCAACGGATCAAGAAACGCCTCAATCGGAGGTCGTATGCAAAAGTTAGGTGTTTCTCTCTCCTCTTTTTTTTGCCGTGGCTCTTTCTATCTGCGGCTGCCTTTTCTTTCTCGTCTATCTACTTTGCTCCCCGTGGATGACTCCAGATATGATGTTGATTCGGACTCTAATCCCACCAACTGAGTCCTAATCCGAGTCCAATTCTGAGTCCAATTCCGAGTCCAATTCTGAGTCCTATTCCGAGTCCAACTAGGGCAAAGCCTCCCTAGAAACCGAGTCCCCCTCTTTTCCTTCCCTCGACGTGGCAGTTCGAACCAACCGCAACGGTGAAACCAAGACGTGAACAGAACTCGAAACTCTAGAGGAACTAGGCACTAAGACTAGTAAAGGACACGACGATACAACCGAAAGTTCAACAATGCAAAGTATTGAAAAGAAAAATTGCGATGCTAAGATTGGTTTGGATCGGGTGATCTACTACTATTTTTTTTAGCTTTTTGTGTACTGTAGGTAATGAAAAGCAATCTAATCTATAAATAACTGGAAATTCTCACCGAGCAACCTTGAGCTCTGATACCACTTGATGGAGACGGGGTGCCCGATCTTTCGATGAGATTGATAACTATCGATTTGGTAGAGATGACTCTCGCGATCCGACTACAACCGTACGACGTCGCTTGCGCCTTAGCAATCGCTGAACCAACTCCGAGATGTTATTGATCTTGCTGGAAGCACGATCAACCTGAACACGAAGTTCAATCCCTCCAAGCAATCAAAAACTAGCAAGAATAAGACGAAAGGCAATCTGATATTGCGAATAACAAAGTTGGTATTGAAAAACAAAGGTAGGATCCCGAAGGTAGTCTTGATAGGTGGTCGTCTGACACAACTGAAGAACCAAAGTTTGCGCAATGGCTAAACCTAAACTCAACGAAATCCCAGTCCTAGCAGGGGGCGGCGGCTCCTATTTATAAAGAAACGACCAGGGGGCGCCCTAGGGTTACAAGGCCCATGGGCCCAAGTGTTGGTGGCGCAGCACCCTTTTTGACTCGGACTCAAAAATCAACGTGGATTGTTTTGATGATTACGGTCGGTTTGGATGGAATTTGAAGATGAGGTTGGATCCGTTGGAAAGTAGACTTCATAAGCTTTCCATGAAGTACAAGAACGCCCCAAACGGAGTCCGTATGAAGAAGTTATGCCCGTTTGAATGTTGTATCATCGTAGCAGTCCGACTCCGATTCCAGAACGTGTCCAACTCGGATTCTTGCTTGACTTGGTCCCAAAGTGACGTGGTGACCTCCATGATTCCGTCCTTGCATGTCCATGACTCTATGTCCCTTTCCTTCATCCTTTCCCAGGTTCCTAACCACGATTAAATCACTTACATTAGGTAGCGGTCTATTCTCAGTAATATATGAACCTAGGAATGAATTCACTTGGTAATTAAGTTGACGAGCATGAGCTCGAGTAAGTGGTCCTTGTTGTGGATGAGTTGTATCCATGGAAGGGATGTCCTCATCAGCTGAAATTAAGATTGTTCAACCTTTTCCGCTGGGAATTGGGAGCGCGATAGAACTTCATCGGTGGTCGTGAAGTTCAGCACGTGAGGTTGGGCGAATTATAGAGTGCTAACTCTTGCATTGGCAATGGGGGATCACTACGGTTCATCAAATCCACGTGAGTATCCAGATCCTACGTCGAGAAGATCGGGCGATCCCGTATCACGCTGGATGGAGTTTCATAATTAAATTAACATGAATTAACATGGTAAATTCGGAATACATAAAATTCTCAAAAACATTTGTACAATTACTACAAGTATGTCGAGAGCTTCACATAAAATTTCGTAATTTTTGGACCTCGTTTGCTATATGTAATAGCTCCTATAAATATCAAAATTATACGAATTTTTGAGTAACATTCACAGTAAAATTACGAAAAAATTGCACGGTCAACTACGTTGTGTCCGGAGACTGCACATAAATTTTTATAATTATTCGAGTTTATTTGCTATATTAAAAAATTCACATAATTTTTAAACAAAATTAAAAAATGATAGGTAGTTAGCCGGCCTAATCACCTACCGTCTCACCACTGAGCGACAGGCGCCTGCCGTCTGACCATAGGGCGCCCATCTACCGGACAATAAAAACACTATTTTATCAATATGTTTTGTATATAATTACTTTTATAATTACAATACCAAACAGTGCTACATAAGGTAAAAATTCGTTGAAGCCCATGGTTTGGTGACTTAAAATCTTGTCCCGAGAGGGACACGTCCTCCAATACCACCTGCGAGAGAGATTCGGTGGGTTTCTGCAGGTGCAATCTTGTACCAGTGCTACCACAACTGTCCAAGGTTTGGGAATGGATTGGATGGCTCACATTTTGTACGGATAGTGGTCAGCTCACAGGTCCCGTCTGACATTAGACAGTTGGGACCCCGTCCAAACCCCTTCAGGATTCTCTGACTTAAGTTACGGTGACTTTACCGTCCATCCAGATATGGACGGTAAACTCACCGTAACTTAAGTCAGAGAATCCGCGCCCGTCCAAACTATGGAAATCCTTATTTCAATGGCATTCGAAATAGCGATAATTTTTAGTTAAAAATTTAGTATAATTGATTTATTTTTTACTGTAACTAAATTAGTTTATTAGATATAATTAAATTTAAAAAATATAAAAATAAAAACAACATACTAACCTATCACGAACAAATACAAAAAAATACGAGAAAAAAACAAAACACAAAAATTCAAAAAAAAAAACGACAAACGCTACAGTACCACTACAGTGGAAGCCATCGCTCATCGCACCCGCCCGAAGCTCTTTTGAGCTGGGCTAACTTTCTGAAGAAAAAAAAAGTCGATGTGCTGGACCAAAATATGGTGGGAGTTCCGTCGTTTTGCTGAACTGCCCAGCACGTCTTCCTGAAAAAAGACAGCAAGAAACAGAATGTAAACAACAGAAGACAGACATTTATTGGCCAACTTGTATGATTTCTTGGATTAGTTATACACAATTACTTTACAAGAACATTTTACACCTCTAAAATTTGCTTAAGATACAACACTGGGACGGTCACGGGACTATCGAAAACATGGCAATTGATAAATAACAAGCCAGCCAAATAGCACAATCATTTCAATGCCCTCCGTTGCTCAGCTACAAAGGTTGGGTATGCAGGCTCCGTCTGGGTTTGTCTGCTCTTTCCAGATCCTGCCGGTTACCCTCAGCTTCAGCTCCTTCCTTTCGCCGCCGGAGAAGAACAGTGCCATGTTCCTCTGGATTATGAGGCCATCGTGGCTGTCCCGGACCTTCCGGTGGCTGTCACGAATGCTTCTAGGGGTGCCTTCCCATACCATTTTCCGGCCGTTACCGCCAACCTCGAGGCTGTAGGTGTAGTTCCTTGCTTCGTTCTCGTCCCCCATGAAACGGAGGAAAGCCATATATACTGGTGCCATCCCGAGCTGGAAGGCCTCAAAGTGCAGACAGAAGTACTGTCCGAAACAATGGAACACCTGATTCAAAAGGAGCATCAACTCAATAACTTAAGGTTGTTCAAAGCATCCCAAACCACGGAATCACAAGGAGTGATAGCATATAGGTATCTGAAAATGAACACTACGAGCTAGTGTAACACTTACTGTTAGCATCCAGGTGGCATTTTCAACCTCTCGTGGATTAGACTTGACATATCTATGGTTGAATGTGCAACCGCTGTGCATATCGACCTTGTGATCATCCCTCAAATGTGCAACAAGGAAAGGAATATCACCAGCCACAGCACATTCAGAACCAGCATAGGGGCAGTTATATGGCCTGAAGCTGCACTGTGCTTCATGCTTTATCTTGCTGTAGTATGGGAAGATCTCCGGGCAACCTAATGAGCAGTACTTACAGGGAAGCTCAAGTGATTCTGCTACTTTCTCCAATGCCAAGCACCTGATATCACCAAGCTCTTGTCTGCATGTAGGACACCGGTTGTGAACCCTAGCCTTGCATGTCGAGCATAAAGTATGTCCATTTTGGCACTGTAAAAAAACCAAATCGATGTGAATAATCAAATTACAAAAATATGTGAATAGTAGGCTTTAGATGATGAACGATCTTTTAAGCACAAGGATCGTTTTCATTCGTTGTTAGTGTCTGCATAACATATGCTACAAGCACAACAGGATAACTTGTATTGTTTCCTCTGAAATGTGTTTCTTCAACAATTCCAAGGATAGCCAACACTCACTATACAGAACAAGTGCAGATAGTTCTATAAGCAGCATGTGTACAGTACAAAATCAAGATACGAAGGATGCAAATTCCATATTCTGATTTGTGACTAGTACTAGGTAATGTATCCATTAAATATAATACAACCATACTACAAAACAGAATAGCATGCACAGAAAACTGAGTACTATACTACAACCATATTCTATTACTTGTTAGGAAAAGACATTAAGAATCTCACTTGCCAAATAAATTGGTAAATGTATATACAAAAAAGGCCATCGACTACTTATCATTTAGTAGCTGGTTCCTAGATGCCTAACCCCATGGGTGACATCAAAAAGACCAGAACTAAAAATTCAAGCTACCTGAGAGTTCTAAATTGTACTACAGACCCAAGATAACGGCCATGTTACAATTATAGATAACAGAAGATAGTGACCAACATTACACATGTGCCAAGCTATTATATAATGGATCTCGTAATTTATAGAATGGCCTAGAAAACAAAGTAGCAACAATAAGCCTTAGCAATTGCTGTTTCATGTTAAGGGATAATTAGTGATGCTTTCTATCATTTTTTGGTAGATCAAAATCAATCGTAAGGGCAATATTTTTTTAATGTAAGCAGCTACTTTGGTCAGGACAGGCCAAAGAGATACTACTGGTAAAAACATGGTAGCCACATAGAACTCATTTTCGGGTTCCCAAAATCGGCGTACCGGTATTGGATACGGCCCCGATACGTGCCGATACGTATCCTACCCGTATCCCTGAAATTTTGATTTTTCAAAAAGGAAAAAATCCTAGTACTTCTGGGATATTTGTCTAATACCTCTAAACCCTAAAACTAAGACCCTCATTCGACTCAAAATAAGAAGCCCACGCCACCATTCGCACCCCTTTCTCTTCTCGCCCTCCTCTCCCCTGCCCCTACCGCCGCCGCCGCCGCTCCCCTTCCCTCTTCCGGTCCCCCCTCAGCCTCTAGCCCCCACGCCACTGCCCCTAGTACGGTTCGCTCATCTCCGGTACCTCCCCGACACCTCCTAACCCTAATACCTCTACCAATTCAGAAGGAGACGCCAGAATAGTTTATTACTGTCCCACAGCCCCTTCTTGCCTCATGCCGCCACCCCTGGTCCTCTCGCCCCTACTCTCTCCCCCAGGTCCCCACACCCCACGCCGATGCCCCTCTCCCCCTACAGACTAGCGACATGAGCTGCTGCAGATCGGCAAGGAGGGGAGCGGGGGTGTTTTGAGTACATCAAGAGGAGTGAGGAGATAGGGAGGTGGGGCTCGTGATCCTGATGGAGAAGGGGTGAGGAGATTAAGGAGTGAGGGCATGGGGATGGAGAAGGGGAGAAGCGGCGCCCCAAATCCAAATCCAATTCCCTCACCATACAAACAGCAGACATTCATGAGGTACAATTCAATTCCTGAATTCCCAGCTCAATTCCAACACGTTTCCTATGAAATTTCTGTGTTCCAAATAGGCCCTAAGGATTTATTCAGAAGTTCCTGTCAAGAGTGGGAAGAATTGGAGGCAGAAGTACACATTCATTCCCATTCCCAGAAGTACACATTCATTCCCATTCTCTTCAAGATTTTTTCCCCAAAGAAATGAAGGACAATCTGAATTCTTTTACTGTAATCCCAAAAACTTGAGATTAAGATCATTACCATCAAGTAACTCTTATTTCATCCCCATCTCTGGTAATTCCTCTGCTTTCTTTTTTGTTTGTCCCATCCAAGCAAGAGCAAAAATCTCCTTTGTTTGAAATCAAAAAAATTACCCCAACATAGAAAGTAGAAACTCAAAAGCAAAACCTGATTCACCCTACTTCCCTAATCTAGCTTACAACTCAGTTCGAGAAAAGATCTATGAACTGTGTGAATAGAGGTGAACGGAACACCTAATACATTGTGCAAATAGAAGCGAATGGTATTAGTATACCTAATTTCTTACCATCTGCCTCCTCTCCCTTGCTTCCAATAAAATTTCCAAAGAGAATGTCAAGTCTAATGTTCATACCATTGACATTCATTCCCACACTGGTTCGCTCATGTCCAAACAGGGCTGATATGCCTAGGTTATCAGTTAGATAATCAATCTAATCAACTAAACTCTACAGCGAACAACCACAGGTCACTGATATGTGCTCAGCCACACATCTGTTCAGCCCGACTACCAGCACAAAAGATGCACAAGCCTCCACATAGCCACTCTTGAATTTTTTTGAGGAACTTATCTCCAAGCTGAAACAGCACTATAGTGCTATAAGTACTTACAATAGTTTTATCCCGAACTAAATTACATATAAGGTAGCTAAGGAGGTCAAAACATCAACTTCTGTTTTGATGATAAAATGATAAATTAAATTGGTGAAATAACAGAGTTAACTGTATGCTTCTAGGAGACACCTGGCTTCTCATGTTTCTTGTTTTAAATGCTAACACGGTCCTTTAAAACGCAAAATCAGCATAACGCGGTCCTTTAAAAAGCAAAATCAGCATGTGGGAGCTGCAGCTCTTCATGTGCTTCACTCACGTAGGCATGGAGAGTGCAGATCGAATGGAACAAAAAGAAAAATATGTTAGATTCAGCAACCCTCAACTAATCTGTTCGGTAAGCTGTCTCATTGAAGAACATGTATCCAGTGCCCTAAATCCCAATTCATAGATAATGAAAATAAATGGGCTCAGAACATTTACATGAAATAGTACGACTTCACTCCCTCCTATTTCTCTCAACTGTTACTTTCTCTTCATTTACACTTTTTCCCATCAGTATTAAATCCACTAGGGCAAACTAGAAAGCATGGGATAGGGTTATAACTCACACGCCACGTTCCTCCTAAATAACAGCAGAGCAGCCAATCGGACGCAGTAGCAAATAAGTCAGGGGAGTAAAAGATTATTAGCCCACCACCATATACGAGATAGTGTTCTAAGAGATCAAATCTTTCTGTTGTTCTCCCAAATCGAGTTTGGCTCCATCAGGACGAACATCCTCTGCACAAGCCGATCGATCACTACCTTAGCCGTCGAATAGAATGAATTGCGAAATATTACATTTCTAGGTAAGACTGCATAATCACCAATTTATCACAGAAGCATCTCAACAAGCTCTCAGTAATTGCGAGTATCAACGATTACTAACAACAACAACAACAACAGGATTAGCCCCAAAAGGCTAACAAGCAGCTCGACGATTCTTTGGAGCTTGGGAAAACAACAAACGCCATAAATTGTCCCCAAATAGGGCCAATGAATCCGCAGACAAGGAAAGACTCCAGAGCCTAGCACACCCAAATTCAGATCCGAAACGGAAGGTACGCTCCATTTCAAACCTCGAACAAAAAGAAACCAAATCGATTCAGAAGCCTAATGAAAAGCGCCAATTCGCAGAAGAAATTAATGACCACGAACCCAGATGCGCCTAATTCGAACTCCCAACACAGAATTACCCAAATCTCAATCACCCAATCCTACAGGGGACAAAAATCCCCAATTCCAACTGCACCAAGTCCGCCCAGAATACGCCAATTTAATTCGACGTCCCAAAAAAGCTACCATAAATGAGTTATAACATACCCAGAAATCCCCAAATCCGCAGCCACCAAATCCCATTCCAGACCCAGACCCGCACGCAAGAGACCATCCCAAATCCAAGCGCGCGCAGAAGAAGAGCACCCACCTGGTGGATGGGCGGGAACATGGAGTTGGTGCAGACGGGGCACTCGAGCAGCTCGTGCACGCTGGTCGCCGGCGGCCCGCCGGCGGCGCCCACTACAGCACCCGCTCCCCCCGCCGCGCCGGCCCCAGCCCCGGCATTCAACTTCTGGAACGCGCGCCCGGCACCCCCGCCGCCGCCGGCGACGGCGAGGTGCGCGGGGTGGAGCGGGAGGTTGCTGTGGTGGTGGTGGCGGTCGACGTCGTCCACGTCCATGGAGGCGTCGGGGAGGGAGAGGCACTCCACGCTGTCGATGTCCATGGTGGCCTCCGCGGCGTTGCGTTTCGTTTGGGGCGATTGCGCTTGTTTGGCTGGGGACGACGACGACGGTCACGACGCCGCGGTGGCCACGCTCGCCTCTCTCTCTCTCTCTCTCTTGCCTTCCCCTCACGGCGTTTGTTTTGCGCCTGAAAAGAACGCGCAGACAGCGACGACGCCGTCTTCTCGCGTGTGGAGCTGTTGACGGTAGCATCAACGAGGCATTGACAGCGGGCTGTGATACCGAGACTCTGAACCGAAGTCAGGGAGTTATTACGGTAGCCGTGACTTCGCTCTAATCTCTGTCATTAGATGCAAAATGGGTGGCCTAGATTATATGATACAGTAGGTGTGCTACAGTAACATACTACAATACTTTTCGGTACTGTACCTGGCGCCTTCTTTGCTGCAGTACCAAACCGATCTCACCCTTTTGTATCCGATAGCTCGGAAGCAAAATCACGGTTCTGTACACGTGTTTAGCTTTAAAAATCAGACGATTCAAATTCTTGACAGCGGAATAGGTTACAGTAGTAGGTAGATAATGATAAAAGATAAATTTTGAATTTTGGAAGTGGGGGTGTGCTATTTGAGGAGGATAGTAAATGTGCAAATGCGCCCTGTTTTTCTAAATCTAAAATTTTGATATGGATCCTTCGGTTCTGTACTGGCAGCCAAATTCTCACTTCCCACTTCCACCTCCACCCATTTTGCAAATGGTATGTCTTTGTATAAGTTACCTAAAACTTTGTTTAAAATCAGTCACTTATTTAACGCTTAGAATCGTCCCAAGATTCATGCAAAAGAACTAACTTAACCCACCAAATTCCTTCACCCCTTAGCTGCCCCCACCCAGACCCCACCGCCTCGACCCTGTCCACCCCCAGCTGTCACCAATGCCCCCACCACCACCCTCACGCTGTCTCCAACCACCTCCAGCACTGGTGAGCTCCTTCCTCACTTCTCGCCTCCTCATCCTCCTCCCCCGTGTCGCCGCCCTCTTCATACTCTCCAATGAGATACCCCGCGCCACCTCTTTCTTGTCTCCATCGGTAGTAGCCGTTGGATTTGCCACCACCTCCCGCCTCCTCCTAGCAACTTCGGTTCTCATAGCCCTCACCGACCTCCACTGTCTACTATCCTCCTCCTTGCATGTGTCCAATAGCACCGTTACCACCGTCACCCATCACTGATCTATCATCACCCAAGCCTCTCTCTAAGCCTAGGAGAGATGGTGAACCTGAGCCCTAATCCCTCTAAGCCATAAATTCATACTATGTATTTAATTTCTTTGAGTAATCTTATACCCTTATTTCCATAATATTATAATTGGCTAACGTTTCTCCTAATACTTGATGCAAAACGAGCTAATATTTTCTGATTGTTTCTTTTAGCTCATTTATTTGTTTGCACTGAGTCACATTGACCATTGCATGTGCGTTCATACACTTTACTTATATCTTTTAGATCAATACATAGGTAAGAGTTTTCTAACTTGAATTATTACTTAATTCAACAACATCGTGAAATTCAAATTGTGTAAGATAAATACTTCTTAAGCAAGCTCCACAAATATTCTTTGCCATGCAATTGTGGGTCACTTTTAAATCCGCTTGATCATCACTTACTATTATAGTCACCACTAAGTGTAAGTTTTTTTTGCCTCAATTCACTTCAGAAAGGTAAGAACTTTACTTGGTGAGCAAAAAGTGAGATAGAGTGAACTCCATATATCATATATATGTTGTGATATTTATGCGTTCTTTGTGCCACTAATCATGATAGGTGGAGACAACAATATGAGAGAGGAGCATACCCCGACAGTCGTTTTCAATTCTAAACTTTGAGGTGGACTTTGCGTAATGAGTTCACCATCACTTCTTTCACCTTGAAAGAGCAAATCAAGGCGGAGATCAATAATTCTACGCAAGATATGCGCATTGAAATGAACCAACAAATGAATATGCTATGTACAAACATTGTGAACGACATTATATGTACACTTCGGCCACAACAAGAAGATAGTTTCATTCCTTTCTATAGAAGTGAAGATCCAAAAAAGTATCGTGAGTGGGAATAGCAAATGGAGAAAGTATTCAGATTTCAAAATATTTCCAAAGCCCAAGAGGTGATGCATGCCACTAGAGAATTTGAAAATTATGCTTATAGTTTGTGGCAACAACAATTTGAAAAGAATTCATTAAATCTTGATCAGATTTGAAGCCACTCATGAGAAGAGAATTTGTGCCCTCCGATTATGCGCGGGGATTGCTTCGCCACCTAGAGAGTATCACTCAAGAGAGTAATACTGTAAGAATATTATTTTGAGCTACAAGATGCATTACGTCGGGCCAGTGTCACCAATTAATCACAAAAGAAGACATACTTCAAAGTAGGATTGAATTCTAAGATCGTCGCTACACTTCAACATAAATATTTTTGGTAGTGTGTAAGATCTTGTGTATTATGCTATTGACGAGAAGAAGAGATTTATGGAGAGATGTACACCACAGTTCCCTCTGTGTCCATACTTCAGTTCTTCTGCCCCTTCTAGTGTGACACATGAGAAGATGACCGAGTATGGAACTTTCCCTTCAGTTGATAAGACATGTAATATTGTTCCGAAGCTACATACAACACTTGAAATACATCAAAATTCATGTGAGGATGAGGGCAACATAGTCAAATCGAGTGAGAGCAATAAAAAGAGTGAGCTATATGATTTCACTATATGTGAGGTTGAGAGCATCCAAATTGAGGGTGTGAGAGATACACTAAAAGAAAAGAGAGAAGTATAAAATAGACAAAATGAGGATGAATATGAAACTAACACATTAATATCTAGTTCTAGTGTTATTTCTCACATTGTATAGGTTGACATTAAAGATGAAAAATTAAATGTTCAACAACCGGCACCTTTGAAGGCCAATGAGGAGGTGATAACCATGGGAGATGATGATGTGCTTACTGCCCTAAGGGTATATCTTAATAATTTTAAACCCCTAACACTTACATCATCTGAGGAGAATGACAAAAGTAACAATAGTAGTGCTGAATTTAATTGTGCAAAGGTGCGTAATTGTGAGAAGTCATATGATCAACCGAAAACTCTATGTTCTGAAATTTTATTACTCAATTTAGATAATGTGGAATTGATTACTCATAAGAAAGTTCTTACTAGAATATCTTCTGATGATTCTTTATACTATATCATATTAAAAATCACTAATTAGTACTTATGCCTACATATATAAGTTTAATTTGATTAGAGATTATGATGTAGATGGTAAATTTTATATTCATAGAATTTACATTACATGTGATAAACTTGCTGAATTAAAATCGCATATTATGTATAAACATTTTTTTGTGCTATGTCATGTCACAATAAGATGAATTTCAACAATAACACGTACTATTTAGGAAGATTTCATAAGTCTACTTGTTCGATCTTTAATGTACAATCACGTAAAAATAATCAGAGTAGCGCAGTTGAAAAATGGAAGGCGCTCAAAATTTTCTTTCCCATTAATGGTCTGTCTATATCCTTAGAAAAGTCAAGGACGACTTTCTTTTATGGAGGGAGAATAATGTGAAAAATAATATTGCAATGCATACATCTTTTGGTCGCTGCTATATTCATTGGTTTATGCAAAATAATGAGAATGCCACAATAATTGACTCTTACATATACCATACATATGTGTTGTTCTTTTTGTTTATTACATGTTCAGAAGTTTATGATGAGATAAGCCAAAGAAGTGTTGATGACAAATACATATACTATGTATACACGTTGTATTCTTTATTTAGTACAATTTCAGGCTATTAAAAGTCGAGGACAGCTTTTCTTAAAGAAGGGGAGAATGATGAGAACATCCTAGCCTATTTTGTTCATTGTAATTCAGCAAATACTTCAGAACTACAAGAGCTAGAGTTGTGGAAAATAAGTTTAACACTAAGGTGAACTTATTCCAAACTAAACTTAATGTTGTTATTCATAATAATGAAATACTACCTCATGTTATCATATTATGCATTCTCAGATTTGTCAAATGAAAGATATTGGAACTGAGAGGGGGGAGATGGAGGCCGGGACCAAAGCAACGAAGAGGCACAAAGAAGAGGATCATCACATTAGGTGTCAAAAGACATAAAGAAACAAACCTCATACGAATGGAGCTAACAAGAACAAAGCCCATGTGACTGGTGGAAGCACACAAGAGAAAGACCCAAGTGCATAACGGAAGAAAGCTTATATGGTGGGAGAAAAAAGGGGGAACCCAAGAACTTAAAGTACAAGTTTTGGATAAGATTTTCAAGCCCAATTCGGACCTTCCACAAGCCTAATCGAAATCAAACTCGGATTCAAGTCAGAACTCAATTCGGATTCGGTTCAGGACAGCCCAACAGGTAGTTATTAAAAAGACCATAACTTTCACAACGGAGTCAGATTCGGGTGTTCTTATACTCGTTAGAAAGTTTATTTCAAGGGTTACACAATGGATAAGGTCTCATCTTCAAATACATCATAAATCATCTGCTATAACTAAAACAATATGACAGGTGTAAAATCTAGTTTCATTTTTGTGGGAGTTCGAGTCTAAAACAATATAGAGTTGAGTTGTACTTAGTTTGGGAACCATATGAACGTCCATAGTGTCTATATAAGCCTTGTATTCACAGCCTTTAGGGCTCAGATCACCTTTGAGAAAAAATCAATCTACTAAAGTTTGTTCGAGTTCCTTGTGATTGCCGAAGTTCTAAGAAAAATTAGTCGTGTTCTTCAATTAAGATCGTTCAGCCTTTCCGCTGAGAATTAGGTGCACGATAGATCTTCGCTTGGTAGTCGACAAAATCAACGAGAGTGTATTTTGGCAGATTAAAGAGTGTCCGTCTCTTGCACTGGCATTGAAGGATCATTACGATTCATCAAGACTTCTGCGAGTATCCATCCTATGTCGAGAAGATCAGGTGACCCCGTATCAGTCGTGCTTGAGATCCATGCCACCATCTCGTCCACCCTGGAGCAGCCGTCCAAGAAGCCCATGTGGCGCGGCATGGTCGTCGCGTACGCCATTGTCGCGCTTAGTGTTCATCATTTCGTCTGAAATTTCACGAAATGATCAAAATTTTGTCTCTTTCGGTACCCTCCAAAACACATTTTATTTGGCCAAAAGTTGACCAATTTGGCCCTATTTAAAATTTGTTCAAATTTCTTCTATTTCTGGTTAAATTTCTTCAAAAATGTTTTTTATCTGAAATTTTGACGAAATTTTGCTCATTCATTCCTTTCACCAGTGTCTGAATGTTTTCCCCATCTGAAAGTTTTAACCCTAATCGTGCTCTGCTATTTCTCCGTCGCCTTCGGCGGGTACTACACCTTCGGCAACGCCATTGACCTTAACGTGCTCATCGCCCTCGAGAAGCCACGGTGGCTTGTCGCCGCCGCCAACTTCATGGTCGTCATCCACGTCATCGGTAGCTACCAGGTCTACGCCATGCCCGTCTTCGACATGATCGAGACCGTCCTCGTCAAGAAGCTCAAGTTCCGGCTCGGCCTCCCGCTCCGCCTCACCGCTCGGTCCGCCTACGTCGGTAAGACCATAGATACATCCACGAGTCCATGATTTTGTTCCCTTATTTACCTAAGTAAATTAAACTTGAGAGTGATGAGCTCAACTTAACCATGAGTGAAATTTACGTGCAGCACTGACGATGTTCATCGGCATGACCTTCCCGTTCTTCGACGGCCTGCTCGGATTCTTCGGAGGCTTCGCGTTCGCGCCCATGACATACTTTGTAAGATATCACGTTCACGCTTGCATTTTCTTCTCAGCTACACGCAACAAGCTGCTTGATTTGGATTGTTTGCTTATTCTTTCTTTCCTTGGTTGGACCTGCAGCTTCCTTGCATAATCTGGCTCTTTCTGCGCAAGCTCGGCAGGTACAGCACGACATGGGTCATCAACTGGGTAAGTTTTCGCCGACCGAGCAGTAATTGCATGCCTGAAATCAATGAATTTCTTGGGGCCACGAACGCGAGTAGCAAATTAATTTGATCTTGTTGATCTTACTGTTCTTTCTATTTAATTTGGTCGGTCAGATCTGCATTGTGATCGGAGTGCTGCTGATGCTGCAGTCCCCGATTGGAGGTCTGCGGCAGATCATCCTTGACGCCAAGAGTTTCAGGTTCTACTCTTAAGCTCCCCAAGATGAAAGAGGAGAAAGGCTGCTTTGACAAAAAAAAATTGCACGATGTAATTTTCCTTTGGTAGTGTTTAGGGGGCACTTTGTTTGTGGTTAGGAGTATTTAGATTTTTGGATGTTGGATCTCCGATCTAACACTTCAGATCAGAGTACTTTTTTTTAAGGGGAGGGTATGGAGAGATCTGTTGGATCGAGATCTAACACCTTAGATTCTTTTTTTAGGAGGGTTATAGGGGGATTCGTTGGATAAAGATTCAACATCTAAAAATCTAAGTGTTTCTAATCCTAAAAAATGACAAGTGCTCTTTAGCACTTCCCTTTTCCTTATTTACCTAGTAGCTAGCTGGAAATCATGTACAATTGCATGGACAAAAAAATATACGTTAAATAATGTTAGTCTATATATAAAAAATAGAGTTGTAATATATATTTTTCGTGGAATTGTAATATATTCTAGCTTATATGTGATTACCATGCTGTAATGCGGGCAATGAAGGTACGGGTCAGTCACTTGACAGTAAAGTTGTTGCTCGATCCGAAAGGTTCTTGCTCGCGGAGGTTGACTTGTCAAAATTACAACATCTCGGTTATAAGAAAGCTACATATTAATCGTCTCTAAAAAAATAGAAATTGCGAGACACAGGTTCTATTCAAAGTATTATGGTTTTTAGCTTTTTGCTGATTGTAAGAGAGGTTGAAAGATAAATGGACACTCACGTTAAAAAACCACTCCATTCAAAACAGCTCATATAGTGACTGCTACAAACGACTTATATTGTTGTAAATAATACGGTATAAACATATATTTAAATTTAATTCCAGCATAATTAAAAAACATTTCAAGTAGTATATAAATGATATAATTGCATATAAACATATAATTCTACCAAGTCATTTATATAGGAGCATATACCCAATGCATATAACCAAAATACTGCCAAAATGAACATATTAAGCATTTCCATGAACCAGTGATATAACAAAACTAGTATAAAGCTCAAGTTTTATTTCATTATTGCTCTCAGAGTAGAGTTGCACAAGACTTTTATCATGGCCTTCTTATACGTTGTCTATACTCTTCACTAATTGATAAGACAACTAATGGATAAGATTTGAGCTCTAGTGCATTACTTTAATTGCCATACAAATTTGCATATACTAAGACAGCAACTCCAATTTTGGGTATAATAGAATTATCCAAGAGATTGATTATAAGACAGTACTCTGACCAACAGAAGAATGTGAATAGGTAATTCTACTATAGATATCCAAAACAAACAAGGAACAAAACCTCTGAGAACTTAATATGAAATCTGGTTGCTTACTTCTAACTAATCGAAAATATAACTCAAAGAGCAATGAACAGAAGTAAGCACTACAACAAGAGCTCAAATATAACTAGTTGTGCAAACCAACTTCAATATTAGACAAGTTTCATGACATAGCATTTAATCCCAGAACCCACAAGCATTGCATGAAATATCTCCCAGTACTAGAGAAATTTACATAATATAATCAACTAGTACAGCTCATGGAACATGTAATGTGCAAAAGAGTACTCAAGAATCTCATAGTGCAGATGGCACTCGAAGCCACCTAGAAGATTAGGCAAGGCATACCTATGAGTGCTGACCCAAAAAACCTAGCGCCCTGCTGTGTCGCGTGAGAGGGCAAGACGTTCGGAGATACAATTCCCCTTTGCCTATCAGGACACACCAGAGCCGACAAAGCTGAGGTGAAAGAGACACCACACAAGAACAACAGAAGCACCAGCCAAGTGCGTCTCTCCGCCGAGCACCAGGGACCCCAAACCACCACCGAGACCGGATGATACGGGGTCGCCCGATCTTCTCGACGTAGGATGGATACTCGCGGGAGTCTTGTTGAATCGCAATGATCCTCCAATGCCAATGCAAGGGACGAACACTCTTTAATCCGCCAAAACACACTCGCATCGATTTCGCCGACCACCAAGCGAAGATCTATCGTGCACCCAATTCCCAGCGGAAAGGCTGAACGATCTTGATTGAAGAATACTCCTAATTCCCTCACGGAATTTCAGCAACAATGGTAAACTCGAACAAAGTTCAATAGATTGATTATTCTCAAAGGTGGTCTCTTTTGCTTTGCCATCGACAAACCTAAGAATGCACCATTTAATAACATGAGGTAGTATTCTATTCTTATGAATCACAACATTATTTTTAGTTTGGAATGAGTTCACCGGGCAATGTTTGATGCGGCTCAATAATTCTTTCCAGTTGAATAATATATTTAACTGTAAAGTACAAGACACGTGCGTATCCGCATCATCCTCCCCTTCTTCAAGAAAAGCCGTCCTCGGCTTTTGATAGCCTGAAATTGTACTAAACAAAGAATACAACGTGTATGCATGGTATATATATTTATCATCAACACTTCTTCTGGTTAGCACATCATGAACATCTGAAGGTGTAATAAACGGAAAGAACAACACATACGCATGGTATATGTAAGAGTCAATTGTTGTGCCATTTTCATTATTTTGCATAAACCGATTAATATAGTAGCAACCAAAATATGCATGCATTGCAATATTATTTTTCACATCATTCTCCCTCCCATAAAAGAAAGTCGTCCTCGACTTTTCTAAGAACATAGACAGATTATTAAGGATCAAAATCAGATTTAGTTGTTTAGATATGGGAAAGAAGATTTTGAGCGGCTTCCATGCTTCAACTGCGCTACTCTGATTATTTTTATATGATTGTATATTAAAGATCGAACCAAGAGACTTATGAAATCTTTGTAAACAAAGATGCGTGCAATTGTTGAAATTAATCTCATTGTGATCATAACATGGCATAAAAGATTGTTTATTCATAATAAGCAATTTTAATTCTGTAAGCTTATCACATGTAATGCAAATTCTGTGAACATAAAATTTATCATCTACACCATAATCTCCGATCAAATTGAACTTATATGTGTAGGCATAGGTACTAACTAGTGATTTTGAACTTGAAATTTTAGCAACTTTATAAATCACACTAGATAGCTCTCTAGGATCATCAAACATGATATAGCACAAAGAATCATTAGGAGATATTCTAGTAAGAACTTCCTTATGAGTAATCAATTCCACATTATGTAAATTGAGCAAAGAAATTTCAGAACATGGAGTTTTCAGTTGATCATATGAGCTCTCAAAATTACTCACCTTTGCATAACTAAATTCAGCACCACTATTGTTACCTTTATCGTCCTTCTCAGATGATGTAGGTGCTGGGGGTTTAAAATTGTTAGGATGTACCCTCGGGGCAGCAAACACTTTATCCCTTTCCGTGGTTATCTCCTCATTTGGCTTTAAAGGTGCCGGTTGTTGAATGTTCAAGTCTTCATCTTTAATGTCAACCTGCACAATGTGAGAAACAACACTAGAAGTAGATATTAATGTGTTAGTTTCAGATGCATCCTCATTTTGTCTATCTTCTACTTCTCTCTTTTCTTTTGATGTTTCTCTCACACTCTCAATTTGGATGCTCTCAACCTCACATATGGTGGAATCACACAGCTCGCTGTTTTTATCACTCTCACTCAATTTGGCTATGTGGCTCTCATCCTCACATGTGTTGTGGTGTATCTTAGGAGCTATATGTAGTTTTGGGATACTATATATCTCCTTGACCGAAGGGAAAGTCCCATGCTCGGTCATCTTCTCATGTGTCACACTAGTAGAGGCAGCAGAATTGAAGTATGGACGTGGAGAAAACTGTGGAGTACGTCTCTCCATAAGTCTCTTCTCCTCTTGAATAGCACAATTCATAAGATCTTGCACACTACCAAAATATTTATGTTGAAATGTAGCGGCAATCTTGGAATTCAAACCTCTTTTGAAGTATATCTTCTTTTGTAGTTCACTAATAACACCGGCTCGACGTAATGCATCTTGTAGCTCAAAATAATATTCTTGCACTGTATTACTCCCTTGTGTGATATTCTCCAAATAGCGAAGCAATCCCTGTGCATAATAGGGTGGCACAAATTCTCTCCTCATGAGTGCCTTCAAATCTGACCAAGATTTAATGAATTCGTTTCCAGATTGTTGATGCCACCAACTATAAGCATAATCTTCAAATTCTCTAGTGGCACACATCACCTCTTGGTCTTTCGGAAGCTTTTGAAATCTAAATAATTTCTCCATTCGCCATTCCCACTCAAGATATTCTTCTGGATCCTCACTTCCATAGAAAGGAATAAAGTTACCTTCTTCTTGTTGTGGATGAAGTGCCCGCACAACATCATTCACGATGTTTGAGCGTAACACTTTCATTTGATGATTGAATTCAATGCGCATATCTTGTGCAGAATTGTTGATCTCCACCTTGAGATGCTTTTTCAAGGTGGAATAAGTGGCGGCGAATTCATTGCGCAAAGTCCCTCTCAAAGATTGGAATTGAAAACGACTCGCCGGGGTATGCTCCTCTCCCATATTATCGTCTCCACCTGTCATGGTTAGTTGTACAAAGAACGCACAAATACCACAACATATATATGATATCTGGAGTTCACTCTATCTCACTTTTTCCTCCCCCAAGTAAAGTTCTTACATTTCCAAAGTGAATTGAGGCCGAAAAGAAACTTACACTTGGTGGTGGGTACAATAGCAAGTGATGATCAAGCGGATTTAAAAGTGACTCACAATTACACGGCAAAGGATATTTAGTGGAGTTTGGTTAGGAAGTATTTATCCTACTGATGCGGATACGCACGTGTCTTGTACTTTTCAGTTAAATATATTATTCAACTGGAAGGAACTATTGAGCCGCATGAAACATTGCCAGGTGAACTCATTTCAAATAAAATATTATGTTATTACTCATAAGAATGAAATACTACCTCATGTTATCAAATGGTACATTCTTAGGTTTGTCAATGGCAAAGGAATTGAGAGACAAAAGGAAGAAGATAACGACATTAGGTGCCAAAGACATGAAGGAAGAAAACTCATACAGTGGGAGAGCAAAAGGGAGAAGACCAAGGACTTAAACCACAAGTTTTGGATAAGATTTTCAAGCAAAATTCGTACATCCCATAAGGCCAATTGGATTCAAACTCGGATTCAACTCAGAATTCAATTCGGATTCGGTTCGGGACAGCCTGACAGGCGCTTACTAAAAAGGTTATAACTTTCACAATCGGACTCCGATTTGGGTGTTCTTGTACTCCTTGGAAAGATATTTTCAAGGGCTACGCAATGGATCTGGTCCCAACATCAAATTCGTCACGGATCAAAAGTTATAGCCGAAACAATGTGATAGCTGTAAAATCTAGTTTCCTTTTTGTGAGAGTTCGTATCTAAAACCATGTAGGGTTGAGTTGTACTAGATTTGTGGACTCTATGGACGTCCCAAGGTCCTATATAAGCCATGTATTGGCAGCCTAAGGGTTCAGACCACCTTTGAGAATAATCAATCTACTAAAGTTTGTTCGAGTTTATCATTGTTCTTTGAAATTCCGTGAGGGAATTAGGAGTATTCTTCAATCAAGATCGTTCACCTTTCCGCTGGGAATTGGGTGCACGATAGATCTTCGCTGGTGGTCGCGAAATCGACGCGAGTGTGTTTTGGCGGATTAAAGAGTGTTCGTCCCTTGCATTGGCATCGGAGGATAGCTACGATTCATCAAGACTCCAGCGAGTATCCATCCTCGTCGAAAAGATCGGCGACCCGTATCATCCGCATCGAGCGCGGTTTACTCGGTAGGATCTTATCCCTTTAATTTTAGATTGATTTATTTCTGTCCTATAGTCCATTAAACCGAAAATTGCAAGAAAAATCCAAACCCTAGTTTCGCATCTGTTATTTTCGTGAGTTTTATTAAGTTTTGATCCATTAGAAATTTTGTTTACGTGCTGATCTTAGTGTCCTTTTGCGTTGCTTTAGCGTTGCACCTTTAATCCTTGAAAATATGCTAGTTGAACTTTCAATTAGCATCCAAAAAAAAGTAGATTCAATTTACTTTTTGAAAGCTTGTTCTTGCTGTCCACATAAGATCTTTGTGCATCTTGAAAGAATATCACATCCGAATATATCTGGGTTTCCTTTTTCTTGATTGATTTGGCCACAAGAATCTTAGTTGCACATATTCAGATCTTCACTTAAATCTTTTGAACCTTGAGACTAGTATTTGATAATTGCTTTAGGGCTGTTCTAGAATTATCTACACATTGCTGAACAACTTTGCACTTACGAACAATTAAACCTAGTTCGGCCTTAAGTATAAAAAAAAAGAGAGCAAAAAAAAAAAGAAGGCAGCCAATTGAAAAAAAAAAGAGAGCCACGGCTTGAGCAAAAAAAAAAGAAAGAAAGAAAGAAAAAGAATGCATTGACCGAATTTGGGTGAGTTAATCTTAGTCCATAAATTCAGATTGTGTATTTAATTTCTTTGGACAATCTTGTGCCCTTAAATTCATATTATTGCAATTGGCTAGCGTCTCTCCTAGTACTTGGTGCAAAACGAGCTAATATTCCCGATTGTTTCCTTTAGCTCATTCCTTTTGTTTGCATTGAGTCACATTGATCATTGTGTGTGCGTTCATATACTTCACTTATATCATTTGGATCGGCACATAAGCAATATTTTCTAGCTTGGATTATTACTTAATTCAACAACATCGTGAAATTCAGATTGTGTAGCATAAACACTTCCTTACCGAGCCCCACTAAATATTCTTTGCCGTGCAATTGTGGGTCACTTTTAAATCCGCTTGATCATCACTTGCTATTGTAGCCACCACCAAGTGTAAGTTTCTTTTTCAGCTCAATTCACTTCGGAAAGGTAAGAACTTTACTTGGTGAGGAAAAAGTGAGATAGAGTGAACTCCACATATCGAATATATGTTGTGGTATTTGTGCGTTCTTTGTGCCACTAATCATGACAGGTAGAGACGATAATATGGAAGAGAAGCATACCCCGGTGGATCGTTTTCAATTCCACACTTTGAGGGGAACTTTGCACAATGAGTTCACCACCACTTCTTCCACCTTGAAAGCGCAACTCAAGACCAAGATGAACAATTTCGCACAAGATATGCGCATTGAATTCAATCATCAAATGAAAGTGTTACGCTCGAACATCGTGAATGATGTTATGCGGGCACTTCATCCACAACAAGTCGAAGATAGCTTTAATTCTTTCTATGGCAGCGAAGATCCAGAGGAGTATCTTGAGTGGGAATGGCGAATGGAGAAAGTATTTAGATTTCAAAAGCTTCCCAAAGACCAAGAGGTGATGTGTGCCACTAGAGAATTTGAAGATTATGCTTATAGTTGGTGGCATCAACAATCTGGAAACGAATTCATTAAATCTTGGTCGATTTGAAGGCACTCATGAGGAGAGAATTTGTGCCACCGTATTATGCATGTGGATTGCTTCGCTATTTGGAGAGTATCACACAAGGGAGTAATCTGATGCAAGAATATTATTTTGAGCTACAAGATGCATTACGTCGAGCCGGTGTCATTAGTGAACTTCAAAAGAAGACATACTTCAAAAGAGGATTGAATTCTAAGATTGCCGCTACACTTCAACATAAATATTTTGGTAGTGTGCAAGATCTTGTGAATTGTGCTATTCAAGAGGAGAAGAGACTTATGGAGAGACGTACACCACAGTTTTGTCCCAGTCCATACTTCAATTCTGCTGCCTCTACTAGTGTGACACATGAGAAGATGACCGAGCATGAGACTTTCCCTTCGGTCAAGGAGATATATAGTATTCCAAAACTACATATAGCTCCTAAGATACACCACAACCCATGTGAGGATGAGAGCCACATAGCCAAATTGAGTGAGAGTGATAAAAAGAGTGAGCTGTGTGATTCCACCATATGTGAGGTTGAGAGCATCTAAATTGAGAGTGTGAGAGAGACACCAAAAGAAAATAGAGAAGTACAAGATAGACAAAGTGAGGATGCATCTGAAACTAACACATTAATATCTACTTCTAGTGTTGTTTCTCACATTGTGGAGGTTGATATTAAAGATGAAGAATTGAACATTCAACAACTGGCACCTTTGAAGCCAAATGAGGAGATAACCACGGGAAGGGATAAAGTGTTTGCTGCCCCGAGGGTACATCCTAACAATTTTAAACCCCCAGCACCTACATCATCTGAGAAGGACGATAAAGGTAACACTATTGATGCTGAATTTAATTGTGCAAAGGTGAGTAATTGTGAGAACTCATATCATCAACCAACAATTCCATGTTCTAAAATTTCTTTACTCAATTTACATAATGTGGAATTGATTACCCATAAGGAAGTTCTTACTAGAATATCTCCTAATGATTCTTTGTACTATATCATGTTTGATGATTCTAGAGAGCTATCTAGTATGATTGATAATGTTGCTGAAATTTCAAGTTCAAACTCACTAGTTAGTACCTATGCCTACACATATAACTTCAATTTGATTGGAGATTATGGTGTAGATGACAAATTTTATGTTCACAGAATTTGCATTACATGTGATAAGCTTGCTGAATTAAAATCGAATATTATGGATAAACAATCTTATATACCATGTTATGATCACAATGAGATGGATTTCAACAATATCACGTACTGTTTAGAAAGATTTCATAAGTCTACTTGTTCGATCTTTAATGTACAATCATGTAAAAATAATCGGAGTAGCGCAGTTGAAGCATGGAATCCGATAAAAATTTTCTTTCCCATATCTAAACAACTAAATCTGATTTTGCCTCTTAACGATCTGTCTATGTCCTTAGAAAAGTCGAGGACGACTTTCTTTTATGAGAGGGAGAATGCTGTGAAAAATAATATTGAAATGTATACATATTTTGGTCACGACTATATTGATCAGTTTATGCAAAATAATGAGAATGTCACAACAATTGACACTTACATATACCATGCATATGTGTTGTTCTTTTTGTTTATAACACCTTCTGAAATTCATGATGAGATAATCCAAAAAAGTGTTGACGACAAATATATATACCATGCGTACACATTGTATTATTTGTTTAGTACAATTTCAGGCTATCAAAAGCCGAGGACGGCTTTTCTTGAAGAAGGGGGGGATGATGCGGATACGCACGTGTCTTGTACTTTTCAGTTAAATATATTATTCAACTGGAAGGAACTATTGAGCCGCATGAAACATTGCCAGGTGAACTCATTTCAAATAAAATATTATGTTATTACTCATAAGAATGAAATACTACCTCATGTTATCAAATGGTACATTCTTAGGTTTGTCAATGGCAAAGGAATTGAGAGACAAAAGGAAGAAGATAACGACATTAGGTGCCAAAGACATGAAGGAAGAAAACTCATACAGTGGGAGAGCAAAAGGGAGAAGACCAAGGACTTAAACTACAAGTTTTGGATAAGATTTTCAAGCAAAATTCGTACATCCCATAAGGCCAATTGGATTCAAACTCGGATTCAACTCAGAATTCAATTCGGATTCGGTTCGGGACAGCCTGACAGGCGCTTACTAAAAAGGTTATAACTTTCACAATCGGACTCCGATTTGGGTGTTCTTGTACTCCTTGGAAAGATATTTTCAAGGGCTACGCAATGGATCTGGTCCCAACATCAAATTCGTCACGGATCAAAAGTTATAGCCGAAACAATGTGATGGCTGTAAAATCTAGTTTCCTTTTTGTGAGAGTTCGTATCTAAAACCATGTAGGGTTGAGTTGTACTAGATTTGTGGACTCTATGGACGTCCCAAGGTCCTATATAAGCCATGTATTGGCAGCCTAAGGGTTCAGACCACCTTTGAGAATAATCAATCTACTAAAGTTTGTTCGAGTTTATCATTGCTGCTGAAATTCCGTGAGG
This sequence comes from Melocanna baccifera, assembly GCA_036346265.1. Classification (NCBI taxonomy): domain Eukaryota; kingdom Viridiplantae; phylum Streptophyta; class Magnoliopsida; order Poales; family Poaceae; genus Melocanna; species Melocanna baccifera. Next base: position 20,610,436 of record CM070689.1, read on the forward strand.
GAATTAGGAGTATTCTTCAATCAAGATCGTTCAGCCTTTCCGCTGGGAATTGGGTGCACGATAGATCTTCGCTTGGTGGTCGGCGAAATCGACGCGAGTGTGTTTTGGCGGATTAAAGAGTGTTCGTCCCTTGCATTGGCATTGGAGGATAGCTACGATTCATTAAGACTCCCGCGAGTATCCATCCTACGTCGAAAAGATCGGGCGACCCCGTATCACCTACACAATCTGAATTTCACGATATTGTAAAATTAAGTAATAATCCAAGCTAGAAAGTATTGCCTATGTGCCGATCCAAATGATATAAGTGAAGTATATGAACGCACACACAATGATCAATGTGACTCAATGCAAACAAAAGGAATGAGCTAAAGGAAACAATCGGGAATATTAGCTCGTTTTGCACCAAGTACTAGGAGAGACGCTAGCCAATTGCAATAATATGAATTTGAGGGCACAAGATTGTTCAAAGAAATTAAATACACAATCTGAATTTATGGACTAAGATTAACTCACCCAAATTCGGCCAATGCTTTCTTTTCTTGCTTTCTTTTTTTCTTTCTTTCTTTCTTTGTTTTTTTTTTTTGCTCAAGCCGTGGCTCTTTTTTTTTAATTGGCTGCCTTCTTTTTTTTTGGCTCTCTTTTTTTTATACTCAAGGCCGAACTAGGTTTAATTGTTCGTAAGTCCAAAGTTGTTCAGCAATGTGTAGATAATTCTAGAACAGCCCTAAAGCAATTATCAAAGACTAATCTCAAGGTTCAAAAGGATTTAAGTGAAGATCTTAACAGACGCTCGGAATTCAAACCGCAACAAATTTCAGACGGTCTGAATGTGTCCAACTAAGGTTCTTGTGGCAGCTAGGGTTTCTTGTGGCCAAATCAAACAAGAAAAGGAAACCCAGATATTTCAGATGTGATATTCTTTCAAGATGCGCAAAGATCTTATGTGGACAGCAAGAACAAGATTTCAAAAAGTAAATTGAATCTACTTTTTTTGGATGCTAATTGAAAGATCAACTAGCGGATTTTGAAGGTTTCAAAATAACAACGATTAAGCAACGCAAAAGGACACTAATAAGATCAGCACATAAACAAAATTTCTAATGGATCAAAACTTAATAAAACTCACAAAAATAACAGATGCGAAACTAGGGTTTGGATTTTTTTTGTTGCAATTTTCGGTTTAATGGACTATAGGACAGAAATAAATCAATCTAAAAGTAAAGGGATAAGATCCTACCGAGTAAACCGCGCTCTGATACCAGATGATACGGGGTCGCCCGATCTTCTCGACGTAGGATGGATACTCGCGGGAGTCTTGTTGAATCGCAATGATCCTCCAATGCCAATGCAAGGGACGAACGACGCCTTTTCAAGAGGGGGAGCTCACTGATGAGGGCATCCCTAACACTTATACATCTCCCCCTATTGGTGGTCATGCACTTACTGAGATGGACACCATAAGTGAAGCTACAAGTAATACAAGTGCAGAAGTACATGTTGGTCCATTGACTAGAGCCAGAGCTAAACTTCTAAATCAACAGGTGCTTTTGTTTCTTAATGACTCTATTATTATTGATGAGAATTGGGTACTACCTCATGCAAGTGTTTTGTGCATTCTCAGGTTTGAACATTGTGAAGCATTTGGAACCGCGAGGGTGGAGAATGAGGCCGAGCCAAAGGGTGGGAGGAGAAGCTCACATGGGTCAAGCAAGAAGAAAAAGCCCAGGAATTCAAGCCCAATTCATGCCTCCCACAAGGTCAATTGGATTCAAACTCGGATTCAACTCAGAATTCAATTCGGATTCGGTTCGGACAGCCTGACAGGCAGTTACTAAAAAGGTCATAACTTTCACAAACGAGTCCGATTCAGGCGTTCTTGGACTTGTTGGAAAGATATTTTCAAGGGCTACGCAATGGATCTGGCCCCAGCATCAAATTCGACACGGATCAAAAGTTATGACCGAAACAATATGACGGCTGTAAAATCTAGTTTCCTTTTTAAGAGTTCGTATCTAAAACCATATAGGGTTGAGTTGTAGTAGGTTTGAGGACTCTATGCACGTCCCAAGAGGCTATATAAGCCCTGTATTGGCACCCTTAGAGGACCAAGTTTTATGCATCAGATTGAAACATAGCTATTGCTTGTTCTTTCAACACGAGTTCACGCGAGGACTTTGAGAGAGAATTAGGCGATCCATTGTTCGTTACGCAACTCAAGGTCAAGCCGTCGTTCCGTTGGGAATTGGGGACTTGGCGTTAAGTAAACTTGTGGTCGCGCGACGACAACTATCCGGTGTGTTTTGGGCGTATTCGAAGAGTTGAGGGTTCGTGCATGGGCACGAGTGTTCAGCTAGCGACATCGTCTACTTCACATCAACTATCCACGGTTCCTCACTGAGAAGATCGGGACCACTCCTGTATCATATGGTATCGATTCTAGGTTTACTCGGTGAGAACTTTTTACCCGTAGTTAGATTCGTTTTTCGTCCTATCTTCCATTAAACCGAAAATTGCAATACCAAAAACCGTAGTTTAATCTGTTTAGTTCTTGTGCGTTTTGTTAAGTTTTCGTCCATTAGAGTTTTGTTTTCGTGCTGATCCGTGTGTTTCCTTCGCGTAGCTTGATCTTTGTGTCCACATAAACCCTACAAAATTGTTGATTGAATTCCTCAATTAGCAACAAAAAAGAGTAAATTGCATTTACTTTTGAATCCTAAATTCCTTGCTGTCCACATTGCTCTCAAGAGATCCATCCAAATTCTCTTTGGGGGAGAGTTTGAGATAGTATTCACTTCCTTCAAAACCGAAAGTTTGCTGCGGTTTGGCTTGAAAGAAACAAATCACTACTTGTGCCAAACCCTAGCTGACCGAAAAGAAAGAATTGCTACAGTTGAGCTTCACTTATATCTTTTCATCAATTGAGACTAGCTTTTGATATTGCTGTTAGGGCTGTTCTTGAGTATTATTTACACTTGCTGAATTCTTGATTTTGTGCAAAGGGAAGAAAACAGAGTTTGGCCAAAAAAAAGAAAAAGAAAACAAAAGAAGAAAGCACAAAAGTTTCCTCGATTTGATCAAGAAACAGTGAAAATAGAAAGTGTTGGCCAAAACTCGTAAAAAAACCCTAGTTCATATTTTCACTTGTGCACTTATTCTCATAGAGCAATCTTGTGCCCTTACATTCATAACTATTGCAATTGGCTAGCGTCTCTCCTTGTACTTAGTGCAAAACGAGCTAGTTATTCATCTCAATTTCAGATTGCCTCATTCTAGCTCATTTCCTTTGTTTGCATTAAGTCCCATTTATCGTTGCGTGTGCGTTCATACACTTCTCTTTAACCAATTGGATCAGCACATAGGCAAATACTCTAGCTTGGATCATTACTTAGCTTTACAATACCTTGAATATCAGATTGCATAGGTTATCCACATACCTGTCCAAGCTCCACCTACACTGTTTGTGTACTCCTTACTCTTGGTTACGCTCATACATTACGGGTTGAGGTCGTTCGCTATCACAGTGTCGATTCGCTGTCCTTGATTCACTTTGGAGCAGTAAGCTTGCCTTGTTTTCGGGATGATTAGTTGTAGACATAGAGAGAGCTTTTGTTTTACTAACACGATATAACTACGTTTCTTGGTTGTGAGTTGTTTCCATGTCAGGTCACGAGGAGGATCCACCTAATTCGGACGCCCCGGTTACATGGATCGAGTACACTCGGTTGCGCGAGATGCTCCAAAAACAACTTCATGATGGTGACAATGGCGTGCGCGATGAGCTTGGGAAGTTGATGGGTGCACAACCTTGGAGAGGAAGTCACACAATTGCGTGCGAGCATAAACAATAACTTTCGGGCTGCGTGCCATGTTCACACACCACAATCTCGTGGGGATGCACCCGCTGATGCCACAAGTGTGCACGGTCCTCCGACCATTTTGCACAATGAGACTGAGGAGGAACGTGCTATTCGTCTGGATGAGGAGCGACGTCAACACCAGGCGCGTCGCATGGCAGTACCGCCACACATCGGGATGGCGGCCGCAGCACGCCCTCAAGCACGTGGGCCGGCCCGAGGCAATGGCGGTCGGTGGAGTTATACCACGTGGTGCCCACGGCGGAGGTGTGCCTTGCCGATGCGGACGGCGCTGGAATGATGATTTTCCCATCGGCGACTACGATGAGCGACGACGCCATCACCGCAACAACGTGCGGCGTCCTCGCCACGATGACGCCGAGGATCTTGTTGCTAAGCCCAAATTTACTCTTCCTATATTTTCAGGTGGTACGGATGTGGAACAATACCTCACTTGGGAGCTGAAAGTTGATAAGTTGTTTCGGATGAACAACTACTCCAATGAGAAAAAGCGTTGCTTGCATCCAATGGCTTGGATGATTCGCCACACATTGGTGGGAGCGGTTCATCCGTAGCGCATGGAGCGCCATGAGTTGCCAATTATAACACGGGAGCAAATGAAGCGGCATTTGCGGGCACGCTTTGTACCGCGCCACTACAAGCGCTCACTCTTTGAGAAGTTGAAGTGCGCGACAAGGTATGAAATCAATTGATGAATATCATAAGGAAATGGAGACCATCATGATACATGCGATGTTCGCGAGAATGAAGAATGCACCATGGCAAGATTTCTAGCGGCATGAATCATCTTTGTCAGCGCATTGTCAATCACCATCCATATAATGATATGATTGAGTTGCTGCACCAAGCACGTGAAGCCGGCGACAAGTGATTGAAGACGCCGGTTCGCTGCCGGTCACGTTAAATCGGCCGATCGGGACAAACATATAACAACAACCAACCAAACAAGAGCACTTCGCCGCAAGCAATTCGGCAATGCGCGATTCCGCAAGTAAGAAGTCGAGAGTACACCATCACCGGTCGTCGACCTATGGCGCCCGCGCTGGTGTGACCTGCGTCTATGGGGTCGACGGGGCGTTCACGTGACATTATTTGCCACAAGTGCAAGGGCGTTGGCCATTTTCGAGGGCGCCCAAATGTCGAACTATGCTTGTCACGAGGATGGTGGTTATGTTTCAGCTAGTGATGATGAGTCGCCCGATGCACAGGCAGTCTTGCACACTGATGACATAGAACAATGTGAGTGTGATCCTGAGTTCCCTACCACTGAGCAGTACTCCATTGTTTGCACGCCCAAGGTGCTTAGTGTCATGCCATCACCATCACTCGAACAGCGGTGCAATTTGTTTCAGACTTGGGCCAAGCTTGATATGGGTAAGGTATGCAAAGTGATCATTGATGGCGGCGATTGTCACAATCGCTAGCAAGGATATGTGTCACAAGTTGGGTTTGAAGTATTTGCCACATCCGCGTCCTTATCATGTGCAATGGCTGAGCGACAAGGAGGAAGTGAAGGTGAACTATATGGTGCGTGTGACATTTGCTATTGGGAAGTACACCGACATCGTGGATGCGATGTTGTGCCTATGACGGTGTGTCACTTGCTCTTGGGACGGCCATGGCAATATGACCGTTCCGCTCTTCATGATGGGCGTACAAATCGCTACACATTTCGATGGAACAATATGGATATCATCTTGAAGCCGCTTACACCGCAATGATTGTCAATTCCTCCATGCCGAAAATTGAGATGCATGTTGAGAGTGCACAAGCGCGAGAACCATCCGAGTGGTAACAAGAAACAAGAGGAGCAAAGAATTTAGTGATGTTAGCCACCAAATCGAGATGAGGATTTCTGCGCGGATCTAATTTGGTGCGTTGTCTTTCTTTGTACAAAGATGCATTGCTTTCGACTAATGACTTAACTTCTCTTCCTAGTGGTGTTGTTTCGCTTTCTGATTTGGTGGCGTCTTTCGGAAGAAGTACCAGCAGGGCTCCCACCACTTCGGGGGATAGAACATAAGATCGACTTGATTCCAGGAGCGTCGCTGCCAAACCGACCACCGTACCGCACCAATCCCGAGGAAACAAAGGAAATTCAGAAACAAGTACAAGAGCTTCTCTCCAAAGGGTATGTACGCGAAAGCTTAAGCCCTTGTGCTGTTCCTGTTATTTTAGTTCCTAAGAAAGATGGTTCATGGCGTATGTGCGTAGATTGTCGAGCGATTAATAATATCACAATTCGATATCGTCATCCTATACCTCGCTTAGATGATATGCTAGACGAATTGAGTGGTGCTGTTATTTTCTCTAAGATAGATTTGCGCAGTGGTTACCATCAAATTAGAATGCATGAAGGGGATGAGTGGAAAACAGCCTTTAAAACAAAATTTGGGTTGTACGAGTGGTTAGTCATGCCTTTTGGTTTAACTAATGCACCTAGTACATTCATGCGCTTAATGAATCATGTTTTAAGGCATTTCATTGGTAAATTTGTGGTTGTGTATTTTGATGATATTCGATTCTACAATGATGAATCTGAACACATAGACCATCTTAGACAAGTTCTACAAGTTTTGCGTGAGAATAAGTTATTTGGTAACTTAGAGAAGTGTACTTTTTGCAAAGATCGTGTCATCTTTTTGGGCTATGTTGTTTCGCACGGAGTTGAAGTAGATGAGTCTAAAATTGAAGCTATTAAAATTGGCCTACTCCTATGAGCGTCAGTCAAATTAGGAGTTTTCATGGTCTTCTTTGGTTTTTATCGGCGTTTAGTGAAGGATTTTAGCACCATCGCTGCCCCTTTGAATGAACTTACTAAAAGGGTGTTGAATTTGTGTGGGGTAGCGCAAGAAAATGCTTTTTCTGAACTTAAGAGACGCTTGACCAAGCACCGTTGCTTGTTTTACCCGATTTCACTAAAAATTTTGAAATTGAGTGTGATGCTAGTGGATTGGGTATTGGTGGTGTTTTAATGCAAGAGGGTAGACCGGTCGCTTATTTTAGTGAGAAACCGAATGGTGCTCAATTGAATTATCCGGTCTATGACAAAGAGCTTTATGCGTTAGTGCGCACGTTAGAAACTTGGCAACACTATTTATGGCCTAAAGAGTTTATTATTCATTCGGATCACGAGGCTTTGAAGTATTTAAAAGGCCAAGCAAACCTGAACCGTAGACATGCCAAATGGGTCGAATTCATTGAGTCGTTTCCTTACATTGTGAAATATAAGAAGGAAAGGAAAATGTGGTAGCCGATGCTCTTTCTAGGAAAAGTGTGCTTTTAACTCACTTAGGAGTGCACGTCCACTGGTTTAGCGAGTTTGCGTGAGTTATATGCTTATGACCATGAATTTTCTGTCCCTTATGCACATTGCAAAGAGGAAAAGGCTGGGATAAATTTCACATCCATGATGGGTTTTGTTTCGCACTAACAAATTATGTGTTCCGAATCCTCCGTGCGTTTGCTATTATTGCAGGAATCACATGCGGGTGGATTGATGGGACATTTTGGCCGTGAGAAGACGTTGTCTATCTTTGAGCGATCACTTTTATTGGCCTAAGATGAGGCGAGATGTGGAGAGGTATGTGCAACGATGCATTACTTGCCACAAAGCAAAATCGACGATGCATCCACACGGTTTGTATACCCCTTTACCTGTTCCCAATGCCCCATGGGAGGATATTAGTATGGATTTTGTTTTAGGACCGCCTAGAACTAAGAGGGGACGCGATTCTGCTTTTTGTCGTTGTGGATCGTTTTTGAAGATGGCACACTTTATTCCGTGCCACAAGAGCGACAATGCGTCGCATATTGCTCGACTTGTTTTTCAGGAGATTGTGAGGCTACATGGCGTGCGCGTACTATTGTATCGGATCGCGACGTGAAGTTCATGAGCTACTACGGAAGACACTTTGGGAGTAAACGGGGACGGTTGTTATTCAAGACAACTTGTCATCCCCAAACGATGGTCAAGCAGAGGTGGTGAACCGCACACTTTCGATGCTACTCGGACCATGATCAAGAAGAATCTGCGCGTGGGAGGATTGTTTGCCGCGCGTGGAATTCGCTTATAATCGGGCGTGCATTCCACTACGCAGATGTGTCCATTTGAGGTAGTTTATGGTTTCAAGCCCTTTACACCGCTTGATTTGTTGCCACTTCGATCAACAACATACTCATATGGAGCGTCCAAGCGAGCTGAATATGTGAAGAAGTTGCATCTCAAGACAAAAGAAGTGATAGAGCGCAAGGTCAAGTATTATCTTGATAAGGCGAACAAGAAAAGGAAGCGGATGGTTTTTCAACCAGGTGATTTGGTTTGGGTACATTACCGTAAGGATCGTTTTCCGGACCGTCGCAAGTCTAAGTTACTACCGCGTGGTGATGGGCCTTTCAAGGTACTTGCGAAAATCAATGACAATGCCTACAAGATAGAGCTTCCGGCGATGACTATGGCGTGAGCTCTCGCTCAATGTCGCTGATTTGTCACCTTTCTTTGGTGGTGACGATCCAGCGTCGAGGACGACGCCTTTTCAAGAGGGGAGGATGATGAGGGCATCCCTAACACTTATACATCTCCCCTATTGGTGGTCATGCACTTCTGAGATGGACACCATAAGTGAAGCTACAAGTAATACAAGTGCAGAAGTACATGTTGGTCCATTGACTAGAGCGAGCTAAACTTCTAAATCAACAGTGCTTTTGTTTCTTAATGACTCTATTATTATTGATGAGAATTGGGTACTACCTCATGCAAGTGTTTTGTGCATTCTCAGGTTTGAACATTGTGAAGCATTTGGAACCGCGAGGGTGGAGAATGAGGCTGGAGCCAAAGGGTGGGAGGAGAAGCTCACATGGGTCAAGCAAGAAGAGAAAAGCCCAGGAATTCAAGCCCAATTCGTGCCTCCCACAAGGTCAATTGGATTCAAACTCGGATTCAACTCAGAATTCAATTCGGATTCGGTTCGGACAGCCTGACAGGCAGTTACTAAAAAGGTCATAACTTTCACAAACGGAGTCCGATTCAGGCGTTCTTGGACTTGTTGGAAAGATATTTTCAAGGGCTACGCAATGGATCTGGCCCCAGCATCAAATTCGACACGGATCAAAAGTTATGACCGAAACAATATGACGGCTGTAAAATCTAGTTTCCTTTTTTAAGAGTTCGTATCTAAAACCATATAGGGTTGAGTTGTAGTAGGTTTGAGGGACTCTATGCACGTCCCAAGAGGCTATATAAGCCCTGTATTGGCACCCTTAGAGGGGACCAAGTTTTATGCATCAGATTGAAACATAGCTATTGCTTGTTCTTTCAACACCAGAGTTCACGCGAGGACTTTGAGAGAGAATTAGGCGATCCATTGTTCGTTCTGCAACTCAAGGTCAAGCCGTCGTTCCGTTGGGAATTGGGGACTTGGCGTTCGTCGCTTGTGGTCGCGCGACGACAACTATCCGGTGTGTTTTGGGCGTATTCTGAAGAGTTGAGGGTTCGTGCATGGGCACGAGTGTTCAGCTAGCGACATCGTCTACTTCACATCAACTATCCACGGTTCCTCACTGAGAAGATCGGGACCACTCCCTGTATCACTCACTCAATTTTCTAATGCCTCTCACAAATGGAGACAGCCCCTTATATAGCCAAGAACAGAAGGGGAAGGGGGAGATCGGCGCGGTGGCTGCCAACGGCCGGAGCCTAAGTCCATGTGAATGAGCCACTTGGGAGGAGACCTAGTATCCTCCCCTTATCTCTTCCATTTAACCCACTGACAGGTGGGCCCCATATTCCTCTCTTTTTTTCCTTTTCAATTGGAAAATAACCGAAATGCTTCTGGAATTACAACAAATAAAAACCACCTTAAGAAGCCACTCTATTCAATTTTCGACTTTTAAAAACCAAAAACCAGAAGCTATTGGAACAAGGGCATGCTCGAACGAGTCCCGATACCCGAAGGCCATCTTCAGTCCAATGGCGGCACATGAAGGCCAACCGAGTTAACTAGGCTCGTGCACTAGGAACGTATGGGAAAGAAATACAGAAGACAACTCGGCAGTGACAAGCTTGATGGTGACAAGGTGGCGATGGCGCTAGCCAGTTTTGAGAGTCGGTGCTGGTGCTAAACACGGCTACGGTGACAGTGAGGTGAGGTGACGTACGCGGTGGCAGGAGCTAGTGCGCCGGCAACATAAGGACGGCCGTACGTGTCCAACGAAGTGGTGTCGATGTGCAAGGTTGGCGGCAACAGCAACACAAGTGCACAACAGTGGAGTCCAATGCTCCTTGCATGGAGATTGAAGTTGTGATGGTATTGGGGCTATTGGTTGCTGAGTACAATAGGAGTAGGATGGCAACGGAGCTATTCCTCACAGGATACCTTTCCATCGTTATCCTCGTTTTAACTATTATGGGCAACACTCTATTGAATAATTTACAGTTTTAGCATAGATTTAAAGTTAATTCTAGAAATACAATTAAGCAATAAAACATGTTTCCTACAATTACCTAATGATAAGAGTAATAATAAAATAATTACATGAATGTAATTCTCTCTCAAGCCATAAAAATATGAAATCATGTTAAATAGGGTAGATAACAAAAAATAAACAACTAGCATAATGCTCAAATTGTTTGTTTAGAATGTGCTTTCAGATGTCGACTGCTCGTCTTAGAACAAGGCCACATGGACATCTAAAGGTCTAGTACAAATAGGGTGACAATTTCTAAATATTCTATTAGTATTTGAGTTCTACAACTTGCCACTTTGAGTTCTACAACTTACCACAGTATATAAGTTCATCACATAATTGCAAGATAAAACAACAGATGGTCGAAATACTCATGGTGAGATGGCACTCAAAGCCACCGCAAAGTCACTCAAAGCAACAACATTGTCCCAGAAAACCTATCGCCGCTGCTTGAACCCGCGGTGTTCTTGACGTGGTCCTCAAAGATACAAAGCCTCCTTCACGGGTTGGCGCTCACCAAGCCGCAAAGAGAAGGTTCTGGGAATGCTGCACAAAGACACAAAAGAAACAAGCACCGACTAAATGCTCGAGTGAACCAATGTCATAGCAAAATCACAACCAACCGAGGCAGTAAACCAACTGCACCACCACATACTATTGCAACCCCTTCACCTCACGGCAAGGAGCTTCAGAAATCTGGCACCACCATCGCCTAGACCTGGCCCTCCTCGACTCCACCTTCTCTGAAAAATGGTTGACACCACTGGCAAAGCCGAGGTTCAAATGAGGCCATAGGTTGCTGGAGAGGAGCCTGAACCGGCACTAAAATCACAGCCGCTCACCGAATCAACAAATGCTATAGGAGGAGGTGAAAAGGAAGGGGAAGTAAGTTTGATTGTTGTTCTACCAGAGAAGGGAGACCTAGCCTAGTATATAGAGGAGGAGGATAGGGATGGCGGCGCCAAAAGCTAGAGCCAATTTCGCCAGTGAGGGAATGGGAATCGAATCGATCCCATGATCCCCTCCCTCCCGCACGGCCTGGTCCGATTAGAAGGATGCAGCCAACCTTATCCCTTCCTTCCCCTCTCATACATGTGGGTCCCACTCCTTTCTTTCTCTTTTTTCTTTAAACACAAATTGGAAAATTTCCAAATTGCCCTCATATACAACACATTATATTCCTCCTGTCCCCATCCCTACTAGGGAATTCGCAGGGACGGTCTCCAATAAGATCTTAAATTCAAATGAAATTGGATTGGATTCATTTTCATAAGTTTATCACATGGTTAAATAGAAACAATGCAAAACCGATGCTGCCTCCTGTTCAGAAGTGCAATGGGGCCTCATTTCCCATCAACCGGCGGGGTAATCCCTCTATTAGAGGACGGGATGGAAGAAAGTTGTCCCCGACACTTTATGTGGGGATGGGATGGGAATGCCTTCCTGTTCCAGCTGCTGTTCATAGAATCTCTTATCGTTTGCAGTTTGGATGTCAGAGATGGCCTGAAGCAATTCGGACTGAGTCTGCTCCAGGGTGTCAAGCTGTGCGTCAGATGGAGGATCTTGCTTGGGTGGCATGGTGGGCAGGATCGGTGTCTCTGATACTACGTTGTTAGTACCCAGAGTATTTCTGGAGGAGGAACGTAGGTTGTAAGGATGAGTCGCTAGAGCAAAGGAGAAGAACTTAGGAAGAGAAAGTTGTATTGATAATTATTCTTGTCTCCCTGTTACAAATCTCGAACTCCCTTTATATATGCAAAGAGCCGAGTCCTATTTGAAAGAGTTGGAAACCGAAACTATTGCTAACTGAAATAGACAAGGAATAGTAAACTACACTTACTAACTTGATCCTTCCATATGCGATCACGATTTGTTACGGCGACTGTGTTGTACTCCAACGAAGCTGTCCGTAACAGTTGACCTATGAAATAAATTGAAAGCACTTTCATAATAATAATAATAATAATTTATTGTGTTTTATAAATATATTACAATACAAATTTGTACTCCAAGTTGCATTTTGGGACTGTGCTAATATGTAAAATGTCACTCTTTTGTGACTGGATGGAGTATGCAATTAGTGATGCATTGGATGTCAAAACAAATAGTAAAATCTCTTTTTTTTCCTACTGCTGGACTGATATATCGTCATTTTACTGAACCAGTGAATGCTTTGTATGCAGATCATCCCTAGCAGATTGAGCATAATTGAGAGAAGATCACATGATATGGCTTCGTAGCCCAAGCGGAAAAGAAATGTAAATGCTTTGTATGTATATCATCCCTAGCAGAGCACAATTGAGAGAAGATCACATGCCATACTTCTTGGCCCAAGCAAAAAAGCAGGAACTACCATGTGAGCTTCAGTGCATCACTCAAGGCTTCAACGCTAAAGACTAAAGACTTTCACATGTCTTTTTTGACGGCAAATGGCATGATTTCATCAAAAAGACACAATATACAGTTTGTGGTTGTATAATCATGCGAAAACAAAATTGCAAGCCTGTTGCAACAAGTTGGAGGATTACGTCCCAGCATGTTGTTCACTTCGTTTTTTTTATGTCTCTTTCTTGCAGTAATTTGGTACACTGTTTTTTTTTTTTGTAAAACGGTTATGAACGATTAGGGCTTTATGGGCTTGGTTGGTTACCTGTTTAAGGGCAGGTGGTTCGACAAAAAACATGCGTAGTTTTAAAGGGCCCCTTCCTTTTTTTCTTGTGACTTCTCATTTCTCTGAAAGTTAAAATAAATATGATGACCGGTGATTTTTTTGAAATGGATTCTTCAAACGGTTGTTTTAGTTTAAAACTGTGTGCACCATTCACTACCGTCTCGAAAAATACAAACAAAAGCTATCAGCAATAACTAAAAGTCACCAGTTATAGCTCAAAAGAACAGCCTCTTTGAATGCAGGTGGATTGACAAAAAAAACACACATAGTGTTTTCTACGGTAAAGACCTTTAAATGGATGGTTGAAAGTTCGATTACTCCTCAACAAATTAGTACCCAAATACCCTTAGACACCTCCCCCCTACCCCCCCGAAAGATTGGGATTTTTTTTGGCAAGGTCTAACCACGCTGACATTGTAGCTCAATTTTCTGTTAGCAGTGACAGACACTCGAACAACGTGCAATTACGGTAGTAAGCAAATTGCGTTTTTCAGAGCGTGACAACAGTGCGGAGCGGCTCGGGAGTTCTTTCATGTGTGGGCTTATTTCGGGCTTTCGGGGGAAGCAGCCTCAAGAAGTCCCAGCTTCCGTTTCTCGCGGTCGCGGCGAGCATTTGGAGCCAAACCAAGCAGGCATCCGGCATAGCATTTATGTGTAGTTCCCGCACTCACAACAGGCCTACTCTACTCTTTCCACACCCACACCACCTACGCGCACACACGTATGCCAAAGTGTTTTCTTGGCTCCGTGTTACGTCTCTGCATTGCTATATAACAATTGCACAAGTAACTGCGAACGATTCGGGGAGATTGAAGAGAGACTGGATAGGGTTCGCATAGGAATTAATCAGAGGGATTGGGGATGAACAACAGAGAGAGGACATCAATTCTGGGGGAGCTCTGACAAGACCATCTTACGGCCATTCTTTTAAGCTTTTCAACAGGTTTTTGACTTCAACTTCTTTCGATAATTACTATTTATTAGATTAATAATTCGTAGTCAAGAATCATAAGCCGTAGGCTAAAAAACCCCATCTCTATCTCTACCTCTTTCTCCCTACTCTCACTCTCTCCCTTGCCCGTGCACGCCCCTACATCATGCATAACACATTGCCCGCACCACGCTGCGCCACCCCTATGCGTGCATAGCTCGCTCCAACCCCTTGGCTATAAAAGCGGCACGAGCTGCTTCCCTCGCCTTTCACCCCTTCCTCACTCCCTCTCCTCCTCCCCACTGCCACACCGAACTCAAACAAGCTCGAGAGTTCACCGCCATCGCTGTTTTTCCCCGAAATCGGTCGGATCCGCCACCACCATCCTTATCCCCTCTCCGGTGAGCTCCGTTTCAATTCCTTTAATTTAGAGTGTCCTCATACCTCTTTCTTACCATCCATGTAGTCAGTTAGGGTTGTTGCCATACCCAGCTCATTGTCCCCATGAAGGAGCGCCGTGTCGCCTCGGGTCAATGCGCCGGACCACCTCAGGCACTTTTGGGCCTCGCCGACCTCTTCGGTGAGTTCCCTGAGGCCTGTAGATGCTCGCTATGCTTTTGCTTTAGCTCCCCTCATTGCCAGTTGCATTGTTGCCATGGACCCAAGCTACTGCTGCTAGGTTTATCGTCGGCCATGTCGTCCTTGCCATGGGTGCGGTTTGACCCTAACAACCCATTATGGGGGAGCAGGCAATCGCCGCCGCCTGCCTCATCGGTGACAAGCATGGAAACGCCGTGCTCTAGTTCGGCCGAAGGAGAATGCACTATAGGCACATCATTAGTGCTAATGACATCATTAGGATGTAATTAATTAGCTTTAATAATATTTGGTAATATTAGTTAATGTTTCATAGACATATGGGTGTAGTCCATTAATAAATATAATAAAAAGCAATTTTAAGTTATAAGCCAATGACATGTGGGCCCATTTTACTGTGGCCACCATAGTGTCATGGCCCACCTGTCAGTCACTCATGATTTTCTTTAAGAAAATAATTCAAAAATAAAATAAAACCCCTCGGGTCCCACATGTCAGCAAATGTTGGATTTTCTTGAAAAATTATTTTAAAACAAAAATAAACCTGGTTGCCCCACTTGTCAGCCTGTGGTGTTTTTCCAATATAAAAATAAATCCAAAAATAAATAAAACCGACTGACCCCACCTATCACCTTCACTCACTAAATTAACTCAGAGTCTGTGGATCATGACCACTACGCCTACTACACCGCCTCGGAACCAGGTGGTGGAGATTAGGGTGTTCTTTAATATTCTAGTTCTTATCCCAGATAGGCAGACTTCAATAGTGTGTGCATATCTATTATCCAGACTCTTGAAAAGTAGTATGGCATCCTTTACCCCCAATGGTTTGCCTGTGGTAGGGTGTGGTCTCACATTTTGCTTCTCACTCTTGCTTTCATTTTTGTAATGTAGCTTTTAACCTGATCGACCATTTATGTTAACTCTATTTGATAAGGGTTATTTATATTTTAACTTTGATATGTAATATTAATGAATGGTATGATTCATACGATGTATAAGTTGATTCAGTAATGTATCTTTCAGGTCCGACATCTTGGCTGCTGCTTAATTTTTCCCTTAACCTGCCTCGCACTCCTCCCAAACTATGATGAAGTCTTCACATCCGCCTCTCGTTGTTTAGGAAGCAAAGCAATAGCAATCACGAAGGTTCTCTGCTCTCTAGTCTTTACTGTGCTTCACACGTAGTTTACTCGCTCGTCTAATGGGATTCTTTTCGTTACTAACGGAGAGCAAGATGAGAAGGAAATTGCGGACCTGCATCCTATCTATAATTCAAGCCTTTCCCACGTACAAGAAATATTTAACTTACATGCGTCATTGTAAGTAAGATTGGTTCCATGGTCTAGCGGTTAGGACATTGGACTCTGAATCCAGTAACCCGAGTTCAAATCTCGGTGGAACCTTATTGCAGTCTTTTTATTTTTTCAACGGCCGTTTTGCTAAAGATAAAGGTGATGCTTTCATAAAAGAAAGTGCAATTTATGGTATAATCATTTTTTTTGAACGAATCGTAAAAACATGTTTGAAATGAAGTGGCCGTACTTACAGAATTCAGGTTGCGAATAGCTTTTATAAAACTGTTGTCTTTTTATTTTTTTCAACGGCCGTTTTGCTAAAGATAAAGGTGATGCTTTCATAAAAGAAAGTGCAATTTATGGTATAATCATTTTTTTGAACGAATCGTAAAAACATGTTTGAAATGAAGTGGCCGTACTTACAGAATTCAGGTTGCGAATAGCTTTTATAAAACTGTTTGAAGTCGGCTGGTCTCTTAACAACGAGTAATTAATTGCCAATTTAGCCTGTTCTTGCTGTCTTCGATTCACAAATTTTCTAGTAAATTTCAGGAGCAGTTTTTTGGGAGGCTACACAAGTGTCGTCCATTTTTTTCTTCTTTTTAAACATCCTGGGTGTGAACAAGCACGAGTATCGCAATTCTTTTCTTTAATTTTTCAAAATTTTCCTATAACCTTTTCATTTTTGAGAAATTTTAATGGCCATTTTAGCATGGCATGCCGAGGAATCTAGTTAGGACGACTTCTATCAATTCCAGTAACACATTTCTGTTATGGCTATACAAGAGACTTGTATAAAGTTGCCTAAAATAAAAAGCGAGCCACTTCAATGCCGAATTCAAATTAGAGGGGATGAAATCAGGAAAATGCATCTCTTACCATGCAGTGCAGTGTGTAAGAGGAAAGAGCCAATAGTATAGCAGAAGATGTATCATTTGCCAATGTTGCACATTCCGCTACTGTTAATCATAATCACAAGAAGGATAATGACTAGTAATAACGATTTTCCTCAAGATTTAATATTCTCTCCTCCACAGAGAACTGGTAAAAAGGCGCAGGGGAGCATCAGTAGAGTTCAGGTCAAAGCTGAAGCACTAGTACAAGCAACAACACCCAAAATTGTTTATTCTACAATCACAAAGGAGGAAGGGTAAAAAAAGCTCAACAGAGATGCAAATAGCGGTACACAGAGGACCTAACTGTTTATCCGACAATACAGATTGCATTAGCACATTAGACTCTCATGGGCCGTCGCCATCTTCTTGTTGTAGAAAGTACACGAGGACAGCAGCCAACAACACTAAGAACGCCACAGCTATGTTCTTCCAGTTCAGCAGTGACGACTCTATGGTTTGCACTGTCCCGAGCATGCCATCCCCAACAGAGTCGTCCTCCTCTGAAGTGTTTGTCTTCGCTTCCTCCTCGTTGATCGGATCTGCAGGTTTCTCCACCTAGGTAACACATGGATAAACATTACAACTTTTGTATCACGCCAAGAGTTTGAACTCATAAGTCAGATCAAAATACTTAGGCATGTTCACCAACACTAACATGTTAAAACAGGGCAAGTGTAAATGTTGGAAGGACAAATAGCTTAATAATGTAGACAGGCTATAAGCTGCGCACATACACAATTCCGCAATGCCAAAATAGTTTGGTTAATTTGGGCTACAAGGATTCAAGTTGCATATGAGTCAGCAAGTCAAAGTTACATTTACATCTTACCCTGTAAGGACACCCTTGTCAATTATTAACCTTTTGCATTCAGAAAATCAGATGGATGGAGCAGTGACCATGCAGATAAATGGGTGCATAACTCAATTTCAAAATTAATCCATAAATTACAACATATCACTATAACAGCAATGGCAGAGATCCCAAAAACAAAAATGCTGCTTGTAGCCTTGTACATCTTCATAGAAAACTAGAATGAGGCATGTGTTGAAATGGAATTAAGATAGAAAATTATACGTACATCTATGTGTTGCTTTAGAACATAAAGCAATTTTTTATAAAAAAAAAATTAAGTACAAAGGAGTAAATATATTTAAAACCTACAGTTCAATTGTTAAAAGGAGTAGAAAGAAATTAAATTGCCCACATTACAACATGACAAAGTTTCTAGGTACAATATGGAAATTTAGCTTGGAAAACAGATTTGTTTAAAAAATAGATAAGAGATTAAATACTGCTTTTTAAAAAATAACAATGTGTATTTAGTATCATCAGGTGTTTGGCCTGAGAGTGACTGGGCTTTTGATTAATGGCTTGGCCTAGCCCTCGTCCTGCTTCTGCCTGATCCAGGCCGGCTGAAGCCTAGCAAAGCTCAACCCAAACTCAGGATAAACCAACTATTTCAACAGTGCGACTAAGGACTCAGGATAAACCCAACTGTTCCAACAGTGTGACTAAGGAAATTGTTGTTGCGTTGCCAACACACCAACAAAAGTAGACAAGAATACAATTTGTAGTCCGGCAGCCTTCTCTCAACTTTACTGATTGGTGGGATCTGATTTATGTGTATACAATGAGCATAGCCCTGCCCCTGTATTTATAAGGGGCCAAGGAGAAGTAATCCATTAGGACTCTAAGCTACAAAAATGAATAGGACTCTACAGTCCCTGCTTAGGTAAATGTCCGTGAAATAGGAATTTTCCTACAACAATTGTTGATTGGATGATTATTACTAGTTGGATGACGTGGTGCAGCAGTTAATTTTATTTTGCACTTTATTTCAAAGGAGAGATAAGTCAACCACAAAGAACTCCCACCTCAGATTGCAATGATGAAGAATGTGGAACTATTTCCTCAGCCAATTTAGTGGACTGAAGTTCAACATCTTTGCCAGTAGCTTTTTTGCTCAATTGTGTATCATCTTTCAGACTTCCTTTGCTCTTCTGAGACAATATCTTGTTCTTCTTTGTTAACATAGAAATCTGCAGCCATCAGGAAGAGCCAACCCAAAGTATTAACACAACTATGATGTAAGTACAATATACAAAAAAACATTATGCAAAGTGGTATCTAAATACATAATAATACTATTCAATCTAGATCATGACCTGTTTCAAACAGGAACATCAAATAATTAAGAAATAGCATTGGCAGAACCCCTATTGCTAAAAAAAATCAACAGTTCAAACTACTTAAAGAACAGCTGATTGCTTCATAGCCAGTATTAGAATATAAGTCCACACTGTATTTACTATAGCATGCTAACTGGAATCATAAGCTGGCCAACTGATGTTTTAGTAGAAATATTCCCTCCTAGAATGATCCAAGATATTTAACAACAACTCAATGCACACATAAAACACGTTATGCAAAGTGTGTTGTGTCAGTATACAAGAAGCTTTATATATGATAACTCAAAACCTATGGATTAGTTATAAACTTTCAACGGGCACATGTGTTGCTTATTATTTGATGTGGTCAAGCTTGGACACATATAGCACCCACTGTCCTAGTCGCATGCATACCAAGTTATCAACTGTAATCTCATCATCAGCCAGCCATTTTTACCTCTGCCAACAAGAATAATCAAATACTGGAATTAGTATATATGGTTCCATTGATTCAAACACAGCATAGCCTAACAATCATAGTTCCAAACAAAACTCTTTGCTTTACTAAAAATTTTGAAAGTTATGCTCAACTTTTAACAAAATATGCTTTTGTGCCTCAAACCAAGACTAACCTATAATTTGGAACCCAAAATACAGATGCATACAGTGTCTTCCAGCACATTGAAATCAAATTCTCAAAACCAAGAATTCTTCTGAATCATGTACATACAAAAAGGAGAAAAATATTGATCATAGCAAACATCTCTTGAAAAGAGTGTATGCAATCATGCATATACCTGGAGATGAAGTCGTTCTCTTTCGACTGCAAGTTTTGTGACCAAGTCAGTAATGATTTTAGTTCTGATACCAATGCCCTTGACGGTGGACATCTTCACATGGTTGGCTTCATGTATTGAGTTCTCTAGACCTTCTACTCGACCTCTCAGAAATGATAGCTCTTCACTAAGTTCTAAATTAGTGTCTGTTAACAATGTACACTTTGATTCAGCATTCTCAGCCCTGGTTTCAGCTTTTGAAACCTTTCCTTTCAGATCTTCAATCATATGTTCCATGTCAGACATTGTAGATCTCAGCATACTCTGCTGTTCAACAATGGCATCGACTGATGCCTTTGCATGCTCTAAGTGGGTATTTGACTCCTTCAGTTTCCTCTCCAAAAGGCTGGCCTTATCTGAACCATGACTTTTAAGAGAGCTTACTTCCCCGTTAAGTTCTATATTAGCTTGTGTTAGCTGCATGCACCTTACTTCAGCATTCTGTGCTGTACTTTCTGCTCTCAAGACATCATCTTTGAGGTCCTTAATAATATTTTCCAATGTCCTAAGCTCATAGAGCTGCATATTCTTCTCTTCCTGACTTGCTTCTGTTGATGCCTTGGCCAAATGCAGTTGTGAATCGGATTCCCTTAACTGTTTTTCTAGTTCTTGAACTTTATCCCACAAGGATGATAATTCAGGGTTTGAATGTCTGAGATTCTGCACGTCCTCTTCTTCAACTCCAACTTTCTGACTCGCTTCTTGCATATTCTCTGGTTTAATTTCCCGAGAAGACAGTTTCACCAAGATGTGCTCTAACTTCGACTTGAGATCATCTTCCCTATATCTTGATGCACTTAGATGGAACTGTATGGTATTAAGTCTATTTATAAGTTCCTTTGAAGTTCCCAAGTGTAACTCAGCAGCATTTTCTGCTGCAAACATTCTCCCAGAAATTATTTCAATTGATTCCTCCAGGAAATATGTTTCCTGTTCTTGATGACGGAGCTTCAGTTTGAGTTCTTCTACAGTAGATCTCAAATCAGATAGCTTCTTTTCAAGATCTAGCTCACTTGCTATGGATTGTTCTAACATCTGCAAAACATTTCTCCGCTGATCTTCTGTTTGCATACTAGTGTGGGATGAGACATGACCATTTTCACACCCACCATCTTCAATAATCCCTGTACAAGTGCAGTTAGAAAAGAGTACAATTGATGCATATATAACCAAGGGAAATGTGAGCATTTACCTGTTTTGTCGTTGGAAAACTCTATGGCTTTCTCAAACTTTGCAGACTCTTTTCTAATATCAGCAATTAGATCCTGCATCTGCTTCAAAGACACCATAACGGCATACAGCTTAGCTTTAACTTTGCCTCCAGATTCTTCTTCATAAACCTTATGCTCAACATTTTTAATATCAATTTGAAGAGAACTAATCAAGTTATCCAACTCCTTGATTTCTGCATCCAGAATACCATATAAGATGTCCAATTGGAAAGCATTCTCAGCAGTCTCAGAAGAAACAGACTCATTTTCCAAGGTAAGAGGCTCAAAATCAGTAGCTCGATGAGCTATTTCCATCACCAACATCTCCAAATTTAGTAATTTCTCAGAGGCAAATGCCAGTTCAAGTTCTACTCTTGTAAGAATTTCCATATTGCTTCCTCCCACATTCATTCTATCTCCAGGAGGAAGGGCATTTTCTTGGAAATAATCATCATTTATATTGTTCTTGACATCCATAATTCCTATTCTACCTCCTACACATTAGGTCATATACCAAAAAAGACATATGAGATACAAGAGATAGATTATTAAAAAGATAAAAATAAAAAATAAGTACGAAATGGGGAAAAAAAAAGGTGAACAACAAAAACCAGAGAGCATAAGGGATGCATTTAGCTTCTGGGTCATTGGATAAATCAACGGTTTTAAAGAGTTGATACTTGATAGTATTCAAAAAGCAAATAATAGTGTGATTTTAAAATAAAAAATGTACACATAAGAAATTTAGCATGCAGAGGTCCAATTGGACTAGAAAAATCTGGCACAGCCATGCACATCAGGTGTCGGTCCAAATAGCCAGAAACCATAAGCATCCGCAGCTCGGTAGGAACAGGTGTATGGGAGTGGGGTTACATTACATAAATGTCTCAGGAACAACTGCTTGAGCTCGCAAAAATAATAATATATGCTGCCTTAAGCCTACTGTGTCTTGCAAATCATCACCAAACAACAGAAACAAAAGTACGATCTCCCAATTCAATTGTCAGATGAGCACACGAGCTGGATCCCATGTCCTCACCGACCTCGACCAAGGTCTCTATTGGCGGCAAAATGGCCCATCTATCGATCGGCAGAGGAAAACGCTCACACGACCCTGATGGCCTTCAATTTGTTCAACCATTAACCTTCCGTGAAAGCAGGGACGCAGTCCTATTACTTGGGTGTCGTCGCCTCGTCGGCGCACTCAGTTAGGAGAACAATCTCGGCAAACGAACAAAGAAAGAATCACCCTCGACACTCAGGCCTCCAGCAAAGGATCTAACTAGACCAGATCAAGAACTGCTCCCATTTACCGCTCCCCAACCTCAATTAGAGCCCCCCGGATCCAAATTAACCGATTCAGCACAGGCAGTTGACCCAGATCGGCAGAAGCCAAATAACAAGCGAAACACCGGAGGGGCATTCCGGCGAGCACGTAGCCCGCGCTCTAGCAGCAGGATGAGGAGGCGGGATGGGGTGGTTACCTCGGCTCAGGGGAGGAAGGCCAGAGGCTGTCGCTTGCGATCTCCGTCGAGTAGAGGAGCGAGATGAGGCGACGGGATGGAATGGATTCGGATGTTCTTTTGCCTTTCTTGCCGAAAGGAAATATCAATATTTTGCTGGAAAGATGTCAGATGCGCGTGCGTGTGGGATGAATGTTGCGCCACCACGGGAGCGGTAGGCCGCACGGACAGAGGGCGGAGCTGTTGAATTACTAATGTGATCAAACGTGACTGAACGCCCAGAAGCAAGATCATCATAGGAGACAAAAGATTTTGGGAGACAATCCTCTCTTTTATTAATCTGATTTCTTGGTATATAATCTCGAGCATTTCCCCTCTATTTTTGGCAAAACTATATCCAGAGTTCGGCAGTGGATCCATATTTGATATAAGCCCACATAACATGAACTCATGGCCTAGGGATGACCTACTGTGAAACATATATGGCTTGTTATAAACTTTTTTTGAAAACTTAGTGGAAAAAAAATGAAGAAAAGCGTATCATGCGCTCGTTGTATCGTTAAAAACCTTGTGTGAGAAGCTTTCTATTAAAAACTCACTAAGAAAAAATAATATAATATTTGATCTTCTGATTTATATAATCATCTATAGCATCTATTCTTTATGAATAGTTGTCGACCTCTATGATATATGCACGATCTTCATGATACCTGCGAGGTTAATTTATTATATCTTAAATAATCAAGTGGTAAAGCCTTCAGTTAACTTTAGGTACTGAACATCAAATTGGTTCTTCTACGTAAATCAAAGTTAAGAATTCTGTAGTATCAAATTTAACATATATGCTCCCTTCAAAGCAATATTTGTTGGAGTCTTCTTGTCAGACCCTAGGCGTTGAATACCTGTAATCCTCGTGTGCGTACCGAACTAGTCCCTTGATCAGTAGCTAATACACACAACCACGATATTGCAATCACATTTATATACATGACATACATTTAATTTACAACAAAAGGGTCGAATAGATAAGTGATACTTAGCATGTTTACAACATTATGGCCGACTGGCCAAATAAATACAAGTATCAAAAGAGAGCAGCGAAAGACATGATAATTAAACCAAAAGCATCCAGTGGTATACCATCTATACCTCACAGACAACTGATAAGGATTGGGCCCTAGAATGACCCATCGTTGCACCCTCCAGTACTGGGAGCAAATTATGAGTCATCGGGTACTGTTTTTTTCTCATTTTCTAAACAACAATTTAAGTAAGGTTGAGTACGTTATATACTCAGCAAGACTTGTAGTATATCATAACATATTATATAAATGCAAGGCTAACTAAAGGATGAGGCTCTATACTACAAGTTATTGTCAGCATGAAAGCAAGTTTTCGTTTGCAATGTCAATATGTAACAATTTGCAATAGAAATTTAAGAGCAATTGACATGTAATGAAATAACAATTATATAACTTTAATAAGAGTAAATCACAGCCCTCCTCGGCTATAAACAATGAATAAATCTCGGCTATAGATATGGCACATACATCACAACATGCTATCCCACCATTTCCAACGAAATTGTTTTGTCAAAAATAAAAAACCAGACCCATTGTGGCTACACCAAGCATGCTTATGACCACGAACACGGTTATTTAAATAGTTTTACACTCTCGAAAGGATGTACTGATTTACCCACATGAGATAATCAACTATTCTATCGGTAACTACATGCTTTCTTAGACATATGTCCTTTACATTATCTAGGTCTAACCTTACACCAGCCCGATGAATGATAAACTCTCACTACTATAGCAAGTGAGCATTCACCATTGTATTGGCAAGTTTTGGTCTTAACACCTCGGTAAAGGGAGCCCCTATGAGCAAATCTTCCTAGAATATCCTCACTACTATAGCCTACTAAAATACAAGGCTAGTTCTAGATAATTTAGTCTGCTAAAACTAGAGCCCATATAGCATATGTGGTTGTACGGTTTAGACTAGATGTGTGACAATATAGTTCGGTCCTTAATTGACCTAGGTGAGAACCCCCCTATCAAAATGCGAGATCACACTCACATTTTTCAGTTCGTAATATAACTTGTCGGGATTAAAAACTAGGTTTTTCATTTTATTTTTATACCAAACTAATAGAGGTTACCCCTTTGGTTCATCATTTCAAAATTTCCCATTGCCATCGCGAGATTTTTCAAATATCCAAACTTAGTGAAAACTATAGCATTGCTAAGCATCTAGACGATTGGGGGTTAGGGCGCATATGAGGTCCATTGGGAGTGTTTGGGACGCGTTTCGATACGGTGCCGCATTTTCGTTCGCACAGGATTCAGAGCACCCGACGTGCCCGTTTTCTGAAAAGGTTAATATCGGCTCGGAAGTTCACGAAACGCATGCCGGAGTGCGTTATGGCACATATGACGTCCATTGGGGGTGTTTGGGACGCGTTTCACTCTGGTGCCGCGTTTTCGTTCGCACAGGGTTCGGAGCACCCGACGTGCCCGTTTTGTGGAAAGTTTAACACCGGCTCGGAAGTTCACGAAACGCATGCCGGAGTGCGTTAGGGCGCATATGAGGTCCATTGGGGGTGTTTGGGACGCGTTTCGCTCCGGTGCCGCGTTTTCGTTCGGACGGTGTTCCGAGCACCCGACGTGCCCGTTTTGTGGAAAGTTTAACACCGGCTCGGAATTTCACGAAACGCATGCAGGAGTGCGTTAGGGCGCATATGAGGTCCATTGGGGTGTTTGGGACGCGTTTCGCTCCGGTGCCGCGTTTTCGTTCGCACAGGGTTCGGAGCACCCGACGTGCCCGTTTTGTGGAAAGTTTAACACCGGCTCGGAATTTCACGAAATGCATGTCGGAGTGCGTTAGGGCGCATATGAGGTCCATTGGGGGTGTTTGCGACGCGTTTCGCTCCGGTGCCGCGTTTTCGTTCGAACGGTTGATGCGGATATGCACGTGTCTTGTACTTTTCCATTAAATATCTTATTCAACTGGAAAGAATTATTGAGCCGCATGAAATATGGCCAGGTGAACTCATTTCAAACTATACTTAATGTTGTCATTCATAAAGATGAAATACTACATCATGTTATTACTTGGTGTATTCTTAGGTTTATCAATGGTAAAACAATAGAGATGCAAAAGGAAGCGGATAACCACATTATGTGCCAAAGACATGAAGGAACAAAGCCCACGCGGATGGAGCCAACAAGAACGAAGCACATGTGGCTGGTTGGAGCCCATGTGGAAGGGGGAAAGAAAGCCCATGTGGCGGGAGAGTATAAGGATGGAGCCCAAGAACTTAGAGCACAAGTTTTGGACACTATTTTGAAGCCCAACTCAGACTTCCCACGTGCTCTATCCAAATCCAACTCGGATTCAACTCAGAATTCAATTCGGACTCGGTTCGGGACAGCCTGTCAGGCAGTTACTAAAAAGGTCATAACTTTCACAAACGGAGTCCGATTCAGGCGTTCTTGTACTTGTTGGAAAGATATTTTCAAGGGCTACACAATGGATCTGGCCCCAGCATCAAATTCGTCACGGATCAAAAGTTATGACCGAAACAATATGACGGCTGTAAAATCTAGTTTCCTTTTTTAAGAGTTCGTATCTAAAACCATATAGGGTTGAGTTGTACTAGGTTTGGGGGACTCTATGCACGTCCCAAGAGGCTATATAAGCCCTGTATTGGCATCCTTAGAGGGGGACCAAGTTTTATGTATCAGATTGAAACATAGCTATTGCTTGTTCTTTCAACACCAGAGTTCATGCGAGGACTTTGAGAGAGAATTAGGCGATCCATTGTTCGTTCTGCAACTCAAGGTCAAGCCGTTGTTCCATTGGGAATTGGGGACTTGGCGTTCGTCGCTTGTGGTTGCGCGACGACAACTATCCGGTGTGTTTTGGGCGTTTTCCGAAGAGTTGAGGGTTCGTGCATGCCGAGTGTTCAGCTAGTGACATCGTCTACTTCACATCAACTATCCACGGTTCCTCACTGAGAAGATCGGGACCCATCCCCGTATCATATGGTATCAGATTCTAGGTTTACTCGGTAAGAACTTCTTTACCCGTAGTTAGATTCGTTTTTCTGTCCTATCTTCCATTAAACCGAAAATTGCAATACCAAAAACCGTAGTTCAATCTGTTTAGTTCTTGTGCGTTTTGTTAAGTTTTCGTCCATTAGAGTTTTGTTTTCGTGCTGGTCCGTGTGTTTCCTTCGCGTAGCTTGATCTTTGTGTCCACATAAACCCTACAAAATTGTTGATTGAATTCCTCAATTAGCAAAAAAAAGAGAGTAAATTGCATTTACTTTTGAATCCTAAATTCCTTACTGTCCACATTGCTCTCAAGAGATCCATCCAAATTCTCTTTGGGGGAGAGTTTGAGATAGTATTCACTTCCTTCAAAACCGAAAGTTTGCTACGGTTTGGCTTCAAAGAAACAAATCACTACTTGTGCCAAACCCTAGCTGACCGAAAAGCAAGAATTGCTACAGTTGAGCTTCACTTATATCTTTTCATCAATTGAGATTAGCTTTTGATATTGCTATTAGGGCTGTTCTTGAGTATTATTTACACTTGCTGAATTCTTGAATTTGTGCAAAGGGAAGAAAAGCATGAGTTTGGCAAAAAAGGAGTAAGTTAAAAAAGAAAAGAAAAGAAGAAAACTTGAAAGTTTCTGCGATTTGATCAAGAAACAAAGGAAAATAGAAAGTGTTGGCCAAAACTCGTGAAAAAAACCCTAGTTCATATTTTCAGCTTGTGCACTTATATTCTCATAGAGCAATCTTGTGCCCTTACATTCATAACTATTGCAATTGGCTAGCGTCTCTCCTTGTACTTAGTGCAAAACGAGCTAGTTATTCATCTCAATTTCAGATTGCCACTTTCTAGCTCATTTCCTTTGTTTGCATTAAGTCCCATTTATCGTTGCGTGTGCGTTCATACTTTTTCGTTTTAACCAATTGGATCAGCACATAGGCAAATACTCTAGCTTGGATCATTACTTAGCTTTACAATACCTTGAATATCAGATTGCATAGGTTATACACATACCTGTCCACGCTCCACCTACACCTGTTTGTGTACTCCCTTGCTCTTGGTTACGCTCATACATTACCGGGTTGAGGTCGTTCGCTGTCCTAAGTGTCGATTTGACGTCCTTGATTCACTTTGGAACGGTAAGCTTGCCTTGTTTTCAGCGATGAAGTTGCAAGCATAGAGAGAGCTTTTGTTTTACTAACCCAGATGTAACCTCGCTTCTTGTTTGAGAGTTGTTTCCATGTCAGGTCACGAGGAAGATCCACCTAATCCGGAGGCGCCGGTTACGTGGACCGAGTACACTCGATTGCGCGAGATGCTACAACAACAATTTCTTGATGGTAACACTAGCGTGCGCAATGAGCTCAGGAAAGTTCACACAGGACTGAACCACCTCGGGAAGGAGGTTCAACAATTGCATACGACCATTAATAATAACTTTCTGGAGCTGCGTGCCATGTTCGCACACCACAATCTACGTGGGGGAGCACCTGCTAATGACACAAGTGTGCACGGTCCTCCAAAACTACATATAGATACACCACAACCCATGTGAGGAAGAGAGCCACATAGCCAAATTGAGTGAGAGTGATAAAAAGAGTGAGTTGTGTGCTTCCACCAAGGCGCATATGAGGTCCATTGGGGTCTTTGGGACGCGTTTCGCTCCGGTGCCGCGTTTTCGTTCGACGGTGTTCCGAGCACCCGACGTGCCCGTTTTGTGGAAAGTTTAACACCGGCTCGGAATTTCACGAAACGCATGCCGGAGTGCGTTAGGGCGCATATGAGGTCCATTGGGGGTCTTTGGGACGCGTTTCACTCTGGTGCCGCGTTTTCGTTCGGACGGTGTTCGGAGCACCCGACGTGCCCGTTTTGTGGAAAGTTTAACACCGGCTCGGAATTTCACGAACGCATGCGGAGTGCGTTAGGCGCATATGAGGTCCATTGGGGTGTTTGGGGCGCGTTTCGCTCCGGTGCGCGCTTCGTTCGCCAGGGTTCCGAGCACCGACGCGTGCCGTTTTGTGGAAAGTTTAACACCGGCACGGAATTTCACGAAACGCATGCCGGAGTGCGTTAGGGCGCATATGAGGTCCATTGGGGGTGTTTGGGACGCGTTTCGCTCCGGTGCCGCGTTTTCGTTCGGACGGTGTTCCGAGCAACCGACGTGCCCGTTTTGTGGAAAGTTTAACACCGGCTCGGAATTTCACGAACGCATGCCGGAGTGCGTTAGGGCGCATATGAGGTCCATTGGGGGTGTTTGGGACGCGTTTCGCTCCGTTGCCGCGTTTTCGTTCGCACGGGGTTCCGAGCACCCGACGTGCCGTTTTGTGGAAAGTTTAACACCGCTCGGAATTTCACGAAACGCATGCCGGAGTGCGTTAGGCGCATATGAGGTCCAATGGGGTGTTTGGGACGCGTTTCGCTCGGTGCGCGTTTTCGTTCGCACGGTTCCGAGCACCCGCGTGCCGCTTTGCGGAAAGTTTAACACCGCTCGAATTTAACGAAACGCATGCCGGAGTGCGTTAGGGCACATATGAGGTCCATTGGGGGTGTTTGGGACGCGTTTCGCTCCGGTGCCGCGTTTTCGTTCGCACAGGGTTCGGAGCACCCGACGTGCCCGTTTTGCGGAAAGTTTAACACCAGCTCGGAATTTCACGAAACGCATGCCGAGTGCGTTAGGCGCATATGAGGTCCATTGGGGGTGTTTGGGACGCGTTTCACCCGGTGCCGCGTTTTCGTTCGGACGGTGTTCGAGCACCCGACGTGCCCGTTTTGTGGAAAGTTTAACACCGCTCGGAATTTCACGAACGCATGCGGAGTGCGTTAGGCGCATATGAGGTCCATTGGGGTGTTTGGGACGCGTTTGCGCTCGGTGCCACGTTTTCGTTCGCCGCGGGGTTCGAGCACCGACGTGCCCGCTTTGTGGAAAGTTTAACACCGCACGGAATTTCACGAACGCATGCCGAGTGCGTTAGGCGCATATGAGGTCCATTGGGGTGTTTGGGATGCGTTTCGCTCGGTGCGCGTTTTCGTTCGGACGGTGTTCCGAGCAACCGACGTGCCCGTTTTGTGGAAAGTTTAACACTGGCTCGGAATTTCACGAAACGCATGCCGGAGTGCGTTAGGGCGCATATGATGTCTATTGGGGGTGTTTGGGACGCGTTTCGCTCTGTTGCCGCGTTTTCGTTCGCGTCACGACAGGTTCGGAGCACCCGACGTGCCCGTTTTGTGGAAAGTTTAACACCGGCTCGGAATTTCACGAAACGCATGCCGGAGTGCGTTAGGGCGCATATGAGGTCCATTGGGGGTGTTTGGGACGCGTTTCGCTCCGGTGCCGCGTTTTCGTTCGACAGGTTCCGTGCACCCGACGTGCCCGTTTTGCGGAAAGTTTAACACCGGCTCGGAATTTAACGAAACGCATGCCGGAGTGCGTTAGGGCGCATATGAGGTCCATTCGGCGTGTTTGGGACGCGTTTCGCTCCGGTGCCGCGTTTTCGTTCGCACAGGGTTCGGAGCACCCGACGTGCCCGTTTTGTGGAAAGTTTAACACCGGCTCGGAATTTCACGAAACGCATGCCGGAGTGCGTTAGGGCGCATATGAGGTCCATTGGGGGTGTTTGGGACGCGTTTCGCTCCGGTGCCGCGTTTTCGTTCGGACGGTGTTCCGAGCACCCGACGTGCCCGTTTTGTGGAAAGTTTAACACCGGCTCGGAATTTCACGAAACGCATGCCGGAGTGCGTTAGGGCGCATATGAGGTCCATTGGGGGTGTTTGGGACGCGTTTCGCTCGTTGCGCGTTTCGTTCGCACGGGTTCGAGCACCCGACGTGCCCGTTTTGTGGAAAGTTTAACACCGGCTCGGAATTTCACGAAACGCATGCCGGAGTGCGTTAGGGCGCATATGAGGTCCATTGGGGGTGTTTGGGACGCGTTTCGCTCCGGTGCCGCGTTTTCGTTCGCACAGGGTTCCGAGCACCCGACGTGCCTGTTTTGTGGAAAGTTTAACACCGGCTCGGAATTTCACGAAACGCATGCCGGAGTGCGTTAGGGCGCATATGAGGTCCATTCGGTGCGTTTGGGACGCGTTTCGCTCGGTGCGCGTTTCGTTCGACGGGGTTCGAGCACCCGACGTGCCCGTTTTGCGGAAAGTTTAACACCAGCTCGGAATTTCACGAAACGCATGCCGGAGTGCGTTAGGGCGCATATGAGGTCCATTGGGGGTGTTTGGGACGCGTTTCACTCCGGTGCCGCGTTTTCGTTCGGACGGTGTTCGAGCACCCGACGTGCCCGTTTTGTGGAAAGTTTAACACCGGCTCGGAATTTCACGAAACGCATGCGGAGTGCGTTAGGCGCATATGAGGTCCATTGGGGTGTTTGGGGCGCGTTTCGCTCGGTGCGCGTTTTCGTTCGCACAGGGTTCGGAGCACCCGACGTGCCCGTTTTGTGGAAAGTTTAACACCGGCACGGAATTTCACGAAACGCATGCCGGAGTGCGTTAGGGCGCATATGAGGTCCATTGGGGTGTTTGGGGCGCGTTTGCTCGATGCGCGTTTTCGTTCGGACGGTGTTCGAGCAACCGACGTGCCGCTTTGTGGAAAGTTTAACACCGCTCGAATTTCACGAACGCATGCCGAGTGCGTTAGGCGCATATGAGGTCCATGGGGTGTTTGGGACGCGTTTCGCTCCGGTGCCGCGTTTTCGTTCGGACGGAGTTCCGAGCACCCGACGTGCCGTTATGTGGAAAGTTTAACACCGGCTCGAATTTCACGAAACGCATGCCGGAGTGCGTTAGGGCGCATATGAGGTCCATTGGGGGTGTTTGGGACGCGTTTCGCTCCGGTGCCGCGTTTTCGTTCGGACGGTGTTCGAGCACCCGACGTGCCGTTTTGTGGAAAGTTTAACACCGCTCGAATTTCACGAACGCATGCCGGAGTGCGTTAGGCGCATATGAGGTCCATTGGGGTGTTTGGGACGCGCTTTCGCTCGGTGCGCGTTTTCGTTCGCCGCGAGGTTCCGAGCACCCGACGTG
This sequence comes from Melocanna baccifera, assembly GCA_036346265.1. NCBI lineage: Eukaryota > Viridiplantae > Streptophyta > Magnoliopsida > Poales > Poaceae > Melocanna > Melocanna baccifera. The sequence goes on from CM070689.1 coordinate 20,641,940, forward strand.
CCCGCTTTGTGGAAAGTTTAACACCGCTCGAATTTCACGAAACGCATGCCGGAGTGCGTTAGGGCGCATATGAGGTCCATTGGGGTGTTTGGGACGCGTTTCGCTCCGGTGCCGCGTTTTCGTTCTGACGGTGTTCGAGCACCCGACGTGCCCGTTTTGTGGAAAGTTTAACACCGGCTCGGAATTTCACGAAACGCATGCCGGAGTGCGTTAGAGCGCATATGAGGTCCATTGGGGGTGTTTGGGACGCGTTTCGCTCTGGTGCCGCGTTTTCGTTCGGACGGTGTTCCGAGCACCCGACGTGCCCGTTTTGTCGAAAGTTTAACACCGCTCGAATTTCACGAACGCATGCCGGAGTGCGTTAGGGCGCATATGAGGTCCATTGGGGGTGTTTGGGACGCGTTTCGCTCCGGTGCGCGTTTTCGTTCGCACAGGGTTCCGAGCACCCGACGTGCCCGTTTTGTGGAAAGTTTAACACCGCTCGAATTTCACGAAACGCATGCCGAGTGCGTTAGGCGCATAAGAGGTCCATTGGGGTGTTTGGGACGCGTTTCGCTCGGTGCCACGTTTTGTTCGGACGGTGTTCGAGCACCGACGTGCCCGTTTTGTGGAAAGTTTAACACCGCTCGAATTTCACGTAAACGCATGCGGAGTGCGTTAGGCGCATATGAGGTCCATTGAGGGTGTTTGGGACACGTTTCGCTCGGTGCGCGTTTTCGTTCGACGGTGTTCGAGCACCGACGTGCCCGCTTTGTGGAAAGTTTAACACCGCTCGGAATTTCACGAAACGCATGCCGGAGTGCGTTAGGCGCATATGAGGTCCATTGGGGTGTTTGGGACGCGTTTCGCTCCGTGCCGCGTTTTCGTTCGGACGGTGTTCGAGCACCCGACGCCCGTTTTGTGGAAAGTTTAACACCGCTCGAATTTCAAGAAACGCATGCCGGTGCGTTAGGGCGCATATGAGGTCCATTGGGGGTCTTTGGGACGCGTTTCGCTCCGGTGCCGCGTTTTCGTTCGCCGGGGTTCCGAGCACCGACGCGTGCCCGTTTTGTGGAAAGTTTAACACCGGCTCGGAATTTCACAAAACGCATGCCGGAGTGCGTTAGGGCGCATATGAGGTCCATTGGGGGTGTTTGGGACGCGTTTCGCTCCGGTGCCGCGTTTTCGTTCGCACAGGGTTCCGAGCACCCGACGTGCCCGTTTTGTGGAAAGTTTAACACCGCTCGGAATTTCACGAAACGCATGCCGGAGTGCGTTAGGGCGCATATGAGGTCCATTGGGGTGTTTGGGACACGCTTCGCTCGGTGCGCGTTTTTCGTTCGACGGTGTTCCGAGCACCCGGCGTGCCCGCTTTGTGGAAAGTTTAACACCGCTCGAATTTCACGAAACGCATGCCGGAGTGCGTTAGGCGCATATGAGGTCCATTGGGGTGTTTGGGGCGCGTTTCTTTCCGGTGCGCGTTTCGTTCGGACGGTGTTCGAGCACCCGACGTGCCCGCTTTGTGGAAAGTTTAACACCGGCTCGGAATTTCACGAAACGCATGCGGAGTGCGTTAGGGCGCATATGAGGTCCATTGGGGGTGTTTGGGACGCGTTTCGCTCCGGTGCCGCGTTTTCGTTCGACGGGTTCCGAGCACCCGACGTGCCGTTTTGTGGAAAGTTTAACACCGCTCGAATTTCACGAAACGCATGCCGGAGTGCGTTAGGGCGCATAAGAGGTCCATTGGGGGTGTTTGGGACGCGTTTCGCTCCGGTGCCGCGTTTTCGTTCGGACGGTGTTCGAACCCGACGTGTCCGTTTTGTGGAAAGTTTAACACCGGCTCGGAATTTCACGAAACGCATGCCGGAGTGCGTTAGGGCGCATATGAGGTCCATTGGGGCTGTTTGGGACGCGTTTCGCTCCGGTGCCGCGTTTTCGTTCGACGGTTTCCGAGCACCGAGGTGCCCGCTTTGTGGAAAGTTTAACACCGCTCGAATTTCACGAACGCATGCGGAGTGCGTTAGGGCGCATATGAGGTCCATTGGGGTCTTTGGGACGCGTTCGCTCGGTGCGCGTTTTCGTTCGCACGGGGTTCCGAGCACCCGACGTGCCCGTTTTGTGGAAAGTTTAACACCGGCTCGAATTTCACGAAACGCATGCCGGAGTGCGTTAGGGCGCATATGAGGTCCATTGGGGGTGTTTGGGACGCGTTTCGCTCCGGTGCCGCGTTTTCGTTCGCACGGGGTTCCGAGCACCCGACGTGCCCGTTTTGTGGAAAGTTTAACACCGGCTCGGAATTTCACGAAACGCATGCCGGAGTGCGTTAGGGCGCATATGAGGTCCATTGGGGGTGTTTGGGACGCGTTTCGCTCCGGTGCCGCGTTTGTTCGGACGGTGTTCGAGCACCCGACGTGCCCGTTTTGTGGAAAGTTTAACACCGGCTCGGAATTTCACGAAACGCATGCCGGAGTGCGTTAGGGCGCATATGAGGTCCATTGGGGGTGTTTGGGACGCGTTTCGCTCCGGTGCCGCGTTTTCGTTCGACGGTGTTCGGAGCACCCGACGTGCCCGTTTTGTGGAAAGTTTAACACCGGCTCGGAATTTCACGAAACGCATGCCGGAGTGCGTTAGGGCGCATATGAGGTCCATTGGGGGTGTTTGGGACGCGTTTCGCTCCGGTGCCGCGTTTTCGTTCGGACGGTGTTCGAGCACCCGACGTGCCCGTTTTGTGGAAAGTTTAACACCGGCTCGGAATTTCACGAAACGCATGCGGAGTGCGTTAGGCGCATATGAGGTCCATTGGGGGTGTTTGGGACGCGTTTCGCTCCGGTGCCGCGTTTTCGTTCGGACGGTGTTCGAGCACCCGACGTGCCCGTTTTGTGGAAAGTTTAACACCGCTCGAATTTCACGAACGCATGCGGAGTGCGTTAGGCGCATATGAGGTCCATTGGGGGTGTTTGGGACGCGTTTCGCTCCGGTGCCGCGTTTTCGTTCGGACGGTGTTCTGAGCACCCGACGTGCCGTTTTGTGGAAAGTTTAACACCGGCTCGAATTTCACGAAACGCATGCCGGAGTGCGTTAGGGCGCATATGAGGTCCATTGGGGGTGTTTGGGACGCGTTTCGCTCCGGTGCCGCGTTTTCGTTCGCACGGTGTTCCGAGCACCCGACGTGCCCGTTTTGTGGAAAGTTTAACACCGGCTCGGAATTTCACGAAACGCATGCCGGAGTGCGTTAGGGCGCATATGAGGTCCATTGGGGGTGTTTGGGACGCGTTTCGCTCCGGTGCCGCGTTTTCGTTCGGACGGTGTTCCGAGCACCCGACGTGCCCGTTTTGTGGAAAGTTTAACACCGGCTCGGAATTTCACGAAACGCATGCCGGAGTGCGTTAGGGCGCATATGAGGTCCATTGGGGGTGTTTGGGACGCGTTTCGCTCCGGTGCCGCGTTTTCGTTCGGACGGTGTTCCGAGCACCCGACGTGCCCGTTTTGTGGAAAGTTTAACACCGGCTCGGAATTTCACGAACGCATGCCGGAGTGCGTTAGGGCGCATATGAGGTCCATTGGGGGTGTTTGGGACGCGTTTCGCTCCGGTGCCGCGTTTTCGTTCGGACGGTGTTCCGAGCACCCGACGTGCCCGTTTTGTGGAAAGTTTAACACCGGCTCGGAATTTCACGAAACGCATGCCGGAGTGCGTTAGGGCGCATATGAGGTCCATTGGGGGTGTTTGGGACGCGTTTCGCTCCGGTGCCGCGTTTTCGTTCGGACGGTGTTCCGAGCACCCGACGTGCCCGCTCGGAATTTCACGAAACGCATGCCGGAGTGCGTTAGGGCGCATATGAGGTCCATTGGGGGTGTTTGGGACGCGTTTCGCTCCGGTGCCGCGTTTTCGTTCGGACGGTGTTCGGAGCACCCGACGTGCCCGTTTTGTGGAAAGTTTAACACCGGCTCGGAATTTCACGAAACGCATGCCGGAGTGCGTTAGGCGCATATGAGGT